>WAAG01005224.1:77416-95182 GCA_013390105.1 Tichodroma muraria
CCCCCCGAGACACTGGGGACACACGAGTGTGTGGCAGACGCTGTGAAAGGCCCCAGCTGATGGGACCAGGTTCCCTCGAGCCACTCAGGGGTGTCAGGGGGTGCCCACCTGCCCACCACTGGTCCTCGGCAGCCCAAAGAAGCACAGGCAGAGGCGGGCAGCAGGGAGCACTTTACCAAGCTGGCGAGATAATAAGTACAACATTCCGTAGTTGGCACCTTGGCGGCCCCCACCCCGGGGCAGGGCTGTCCTGCCGGCCAGGCTCTTCGCAGGACCCCACTGGCTTCTCAGTGGAATAGCTAGAGGGAGCGGGGAGTGAGCGGCCGGGGACGAGCACTCAGCCAGGAAGAGCCCCAGGAAGAGCATGTTCCTCGGGCCAGGGAAATTAGGATCTCCATCCCATGGCCAATCTCCATCACACAGCTGATCTCCATTCCACGGCCAGTCTCTGTCCCACAGCTGACCTCTGGCCCACTTGAACATTTTCCCCCGGCAGCACTGGCCACTCCAGCTGCCAGTGGTGCTGGGGGTGTCACAGGAGGGTCCCTGCCCCGTGCTTGCCACCAGCCTCCTTTGCCGGCTCCGTCCCTGGTTTCCTGAGCAGTCATGTGCAAAATGTACCCATCCCCAGAGCTTCCCAAGCTGTGCCTTGGCCCCATCCTGTGCCAGCACCCTGCCACTGGCTGGGGCCATGGGATGGGGGTGAAAAGTGGACATTCGTTAGAGCTTCTTGTGGGTTTTTTTTTTTTTTTTTTCCTGAGTTTCTCAGCCTGGCTCTTAATTACAGGCTTAAATCTGCAGCCCTGGCAGAGGAAAGGGAGACAAGGGCGAGTACCAGGAGAGAGAGAGGGGAACTAAGTGAAGCCTCAGTCGGATCAGATCCAGGGTGGGGGCAAGGATGGGGAAGTGTTTGCCTGGGCTGTACTCCCCAGGGATGCAGAGCTTCTGGTGGGGCAGAGACCCCCAGAGCAGCCCAGGCCCCTCAAAGGGGCAGCTGAAGCACTGCCATGGTGCCCTGCTGCTGCCTGGACCCACTCCCCCCTGGCACAGGAGGGCCAGAATGTGTGGAAATACATCAAGAAATCAAGCAGAAATTTCCCTGAACACCCTGTTTCCTTGGCAGCCGTGGCTGGCTCTTCCTGCTTCTCTGGGCGCGTGGCTGTGCTCATGTTCATGCTGATGTTTCCTCCCTGCCTTGCCCTGAGCCCCATGGCCTCTGTCACTGGCTGCTGGGTCCCCAGACTGGAGCCAGGCCAGGAGGAGGCAGCTGGGCGTGAGGGGCATAAATCCCACCCAGGGATGTGCAAACCCTCCTGCATGGCTCCGTGCATATGCTCTGATGGCATGTGTCCCACTCGGCCTTGCTCAGCTCCCTGGTGGCCAGCTGGCACAGGTGAGTGGTGGGCAACCCTGGGGGGATCCAGGAGTTGCCAGGGGGGTGGCTCAGGTGATGTCCCTCTGGATTCCAGCCACCATCTCGGTGGACTGCATCCCAGGACCTCCAGTGGCTGGGTCAGCAGAAGTTGTCGCAGGATCTGTCAGAGAGATGCAGGAGGCAGAGCTGTGGATGAGCTTCCTTCCCATGGCACAGCAGCCTTGCTGCCCCAGTCGGCAGCTGGGTGCAGGACCCCTGGCGCGGGGGCTGGCGGGGAGCGGGGTGGCTGCCAGACCCCTTGTGCAGTGAGGCCAGGGGGGTTGGCAGTGGAGGTGAGCCCGGGGTTTGTTTTTGGACCGAGAGCTGAGGAGCTCCAAAATGCAGCATTTTGGGGGCTTTCAAGAGGTGGGGGTTTGGCTTGAGGTGGTGGTGCTGGCTGTGGACACCAGGTGCCGGTTCCCTGTGTGACAGGGAGGATGCTCAGGGCAATGACAGGGAACCTCCTGTGACTCTTCAAAAGCAACTGCAGATCCAGCTGAACCCCTGGCGTCTTCCCAAAGTTCATCTGTGTGTCCAGCTGAATTCAACCAGGGGATCTCTGCATGGGAAACTCAAGGTACAATGTCAAAGGGAAGAGAATCAAACATCACCACCACTGTGAAAAAGAAAAGCTGTTTAAAGTACCACATGCCAAAGGGACCAGAGTCTCAAGCTGCTTTGCTGAGGGCATGGGGCAACACCGGGGGCTGTGATCCTGTTCTGGTTCCTGGGCAGACGCCTTCAATCCCAGGAGCTGGCTCAGCAAGGGCCTGTTCCAGCTACTTCCCACGTTGGAAGAGCCCAGAGTCATGAGGGCTTGGGCTCCAGCCACTGCCTCTCTGCCAGCAACTCTCCAAGTAAGGAACAAAAGCAGAAGAACCCCCCAGCAGGTCACAGGGACTCCCCAGCAGCCAGGACAGCCCTTTGCAGGAGCACTCCCTCTGCAGCCATTGCCACCCCTCCGGCTGGAGGGGCCATTGTGTGGTCAGGGCTGGCTTTTGGGGCTGTTTGCACTGTCCAGCTCAGGGGCAAACTCTGTGATGACCCTCCGGGCCAGCGGGTTTGTGGTCTTGAGCAGTTCGGCAGCAGATGGCCGAGTACCGGGGCTGGTTTTGCTGCTCTTCTTCTGGAGCAGGGCTTTAAAATCCTCGTTCCTGCTGGAAGACTTCCCACTGCTGCCCGCTGCTGCCAGGGACTCGCCAGTTGGGGAGCCTGAAGTCTTTACAGGTGAATGGGAGGTGGGTCGGCTGCTGAAGGTGTCACCCGGCTCTTTCCGCCCCAAGACCTTCCTCTTCGACCTAGGCACCAAAGGGACACAGGTGGGAGCAGTCTGGGGTTGGGGTGAGGTCCCAGAGGGACAAGGGCGTGGTAGTGCCCAGCCTGCTCTGCTGGGGCAAGGTGACAACATAAGTATGGCAGGTGGTGCTCCTGGCAGGTAGGATTAATCTAGACCCTCCTTGCCAGTTGCACTCTGCTCAAGGTAGCAGCAACCGGGCTGTCCCCAAGGATGAATATTGGCTCCAGAATGAAAAATGGAGGTGTCATGGTGGGGGGACACTGTGGGACCCAGTGTACGTCCCCCAGTGGTGGGACACAGTGCGTGCAGGGGCTGTCTCCTCCAGGGCATGCACCAGCCTTACCTGTGGATCACTGTGAAGAGATCCTCCGTGGTGCGGGATGTTGTGAACACCTCATCGTCCTCCTCCACGATGGACTCAGCCGTCTTGTCGCTGGCAAAGCTCTTCTCCTCTGTGCCAGCTTCTGCTGAGCTGCCTGTGGGCAGGGAGAAGACAGCAGTGAATCCCCTGTGCAGCATGGGGAGCCCCTATCCCTGGGGTAATCCCACCACAGGAGGGGGAGACCCTCACCTTGCTCTAAGGCAGGCTCACTGGCAGGCTCACTGGCAGGCGTGGTGCCCACAATCTTGGGAGATGGCAGATCCTCAGCGTCAGGGTCGCAGCAGGTGGGGTCAGTGTCCAGCGTGATGATGGGACTGGGGGTGGGTGGCAGGTCCCCCACACCAGCTCCCAGCTGTGCTGGGGCTGGGATGAGCGGCAGGTACAGCACGCTGGGCTTTTTGGGCACTGGCGGCGGCACCTTGGCCTTCCTGCGCTCCCCCTCAGCACCGCTCTGCTCTGTCCGCAGCTCGTCCAGGCTGCCCTGCGAGAGCCGCCGGGGCCCCGCCGGGGTCAGGGACAAGTGGGGTTCCCCCAGACCCCTCCTCAGCTCCCCTCTCCGCAGCACCACGAAGGCATCCAGTGCCAGCCCCTTGTCCTTGGCGGCAGTGCCTGGCAGGGATTTGGGGGACAGGGGACCCTCCTCCCGCAGAACTGGGGGCTTGGGCAGGATGCACAGGGGGCGCCTGGCCAGCAGTGGCTTCTCTGCCACGGGTGGCTTCACTCTCCTCTCTGGCCCCGGGCAGGGGACGTGTGCGGGCTCCTCTGTGTGGTCTGGGCCATCGGCATTGTCCTCTGGCTCTGAGCGGCTAATGGAGCGAAGGCGGACGGAGCGCAGGTCGGACTGTGTCACTATAGGCATGATGGGTGTGATGGGATTGGTCTTCTGGGCCAGCTTGGTGCCAAAGGTGGAGTCAGAGTGATGCCGGCTGACCTTTGTCTTCCCTTTCAGAGAGATCTTCAGCCCTGAGAGGTCAAGGTGGGCAGGTGGAGTCAGTGGGAGGTCGAAGGACAGCCTGCCCTTGGGGCTCCTCTCCATGGGGGACGTGGGAGGCAGAGAGGATTTCCTCTCAGGGACCAGTGGCCTCACACGCACCTGGTGTGGGGAGTGCCCGAGGATGGTGGAGGTGGGTACAGTGGGGGTTGGGGTCTCCGACTGACTTGAGTACCCGCTGGATGGGGACATCAGCCCTGTGGGCCTGCCTGGCGAGGAGGTCTTGAGGTCTGCTTCCACAGAGAGCTGGGAGGGCGTTGTGGCTCTGGAGACTGAAGGGGACACAAGGGACTCAGAGCTGCCACGTGTCTTGGCACACTCAATGGCCGTGGTCCCTGTGGTCGTGCTTGAGCCAGAGAGGGACTGGTAGGGATCACTGCCGGCCCTCCAGTCCGTGAGATGCCACTGGTGGGGGGCAGCTGTGCTGTTGGGCTCCCTGCCTGCACTCCCCTGGGGGTCGGCATGCACCAGCCGGTGACCCTGGAGCTCTGGTGGGATGCACAGACTCTTGGGCCGCTGGTCCTTGGGCAGTGCTGCACTAAGCCCCACATCACCATCCTGCCCCTCTTTTATCAGCGAGACGCTGCGTGTGGGTGGCGAGGGCTTCTTTTTGGCCTTCCTCAGGGAGATGCTCTTGGAGCGCCGCCGCCGCTGCCCCTCAGGCTCCAGCCCCAGGGAGATATTGTCAGTGCTGGTGCTGCCCTCGGAGCTGGCGCTGGGGTAGCCCAGAGCATAGTTGGCACTGCCCCGCCGGGTCTCGGTGTATGCAATGTCCACAGAACAGAGGGACCCCGAGTCAGTGGGCACCGACAATGATCGCTCACGGAACTGGCACCCTGCCCGCTCCACCTCCAGCTGCACTGGCCTTGCCACTGTCTCTGGCTCCTCTTGGTTTCCCGGCAAGAAATTGCTCTTGGGTCCCTGGATGCACCCGGAGCTGGGGGGGGAAGTAGGCACTGGGCCGGAGAAGAAGCTGGGCCCATTGCTGCCCACGTGCTCTTCTGTGGCAATGAAGAAGGAGGTGGAGGTGGCGGGTGAACCTGGACTGGGCGATGGGATGGAGCCGCCTGGCGGGGTGCAGGTGGGCCCCTTGCCCGGGCCAGTGGTGAGGCTGGGGCGGCTCCCATAACCCAGAGGACTCCAGGGCGGGGAAAAAGGGGTGCCCTGTGTCCCATTGCAGGCACTGGCACAGGGGTTGGCTGCCCCATCCATGGCAGCAGATGGCTGGCAGCAGCGGGCCCCAAGGTCACTGAAGGTCTTCCTCAGTGGGGCCAAGAGGGGCGGACGAGGGCTGACCTCCTGGGGTGTCGTCCTCCCACTCATGGTCTCAGGCACAAAGCTGCAGGACAGGGACTCAGCGATGGGTGCACATGTGCTGGATGTGGGGCCGTTGGTGCTGCCTGTGGGGAGAGACACAGCCTGGTGAGCACTATCCTGCCTCACTCACAGGGACACAGCCCTACCCCACACGCTGTCCCAGCCTGTGGCCAGTCTTGAGGCAGCACCTCTGCCCAGGCATAAAATGTGGATCTGTTGGCTGGAATGAGCCATGGACAAATCAGCAGCCAATGCAGGAGGCTCTACCCATGGGGACATCAGTCCCATGGCAACCAAAGTGTTGCCCTGGTGCTGCTCCATGGTGGGGACACAGATGGGGTTCAAGAGGAGCCAGGTCAGGCACTGCCAGCTGGGACGGGGAGGGACATGATGGCTCACACTGCCACCCCATCACAACACAGTCAGGATGGGGAAGGAGCCAGTAGCCCCGCTCTGAACACCCCCAGCAGACAGGGATGCTCAAGGCTGTGGTGGGCTGAGGTCTGACTGACTCCAAGAGAGGAGCCGTGACAACCAGCTAATGGTCTGACCACAGTCATGGGAAGAAACCTTCCTCCTACCCAGTGAAAAGTGCCTTGGAGCAGCCGGTGCCATGGCTTCTCCCCCTGTCCCTACCTCAGCTTTCCACAGAGAGGCTGGCTCTGATTTCTCTACTGTTTCCATAGGGGACAGCAGGAAGGAGCCCCTGAGCCACAGTGGTTGCTCTTCTCAAGGGTCCAATGCCAGCCTAGAAGCACTCCAGGCACTCTCACATGCACACCCTTGGCACTGGCATGGCCAGCTCACCGGAAAAGGCCTGGTCAGGTGTGTGCCTCACAGCCACGGCACCCTGCAACAGGGTCTGCCCATGGGTCAGTACAGGGAACTGTTGGAACTGAGGCTGAGTGACTCTTGTCTCAGAACCCTGACTCAGGATGAAGGGACTGTTCCTGATGCCATGCCAGCCCCAGGCCAGCCCAGTGTCACCAGTGTGCCCAGCACCTCGGTGCCTTGGGAGGGCACAGAGTCAATGTGGTGCCTGCACCTCCCTGCGGTCTGGGTGTCCCCAGGAGCCCGTTGGTGCCTGGGCTGGCTGCCAGCCCCAGGATGTGTGTGCCACCATCAGGGCAGTTCTGGGGGTGCCAGCCTTGCCCGGGTGCTGCCTGTGTGGTTCTTGCCGTCACCTTGGTCTCGCAGGGACAGGTTAGGGAATCCAATAACGGTCCGTCTACGCCGCAGGGTGGACTTTGGGTTCATCGCGGTCTCTGTGTTAAACAGGGAGTGACGAGCACTTGCGAGCCTAGCACAGTGCTGCCCTGTAGCCAAAACAAACAGCGGTACGCCGCGGGGCCGGGAGCTGCTGCCAGGCTGGGAGCTCGGCCCCCTTCATCACCCGTGTTCTCTGAGTGTCCCAGCCCGGGATGGTCACACAGGTGGGAGTGTGGGATGCAGGAGGATGTGTGAGCCATGTGGGGTGAGCACGGGGGAGATGGAGGCATGGTGGGAATGCTGCAGTTGGAGGTGGGATGGATGGAAGGCTACAGAGATCAGCCCCGCACTGTGTGACAGGCACTGGTCTGTGCTGGTGAGGCTGGACCCCACACCACTGTGCTGAGCCAGACTGGGGATGGGTACATGAGGCATGGAGAAGGAGAGGAACCAGTGTGGCCCTGGCACAACTCTCCATGATGGAGGGAAAGAGTGGAGAAACACCTCTGCCCTTCAGAAGGGGCACCTCACCCAGCCACCAGCCCCAGGCTCTGACCTGGGACAGAGTGTGGCACCTGTGTCTGCAAGGACTGGGCAGGACCTCACTGCTGGGAGATGCGGCCCCAAGAGGATGAGCAGATGGACAGACAGGGGAGACAGGTGAGACAGGTGCCGGGTGCACGGTGTGTGGTGAGAGCCCAGGTGACAACAGACTTGGCTGGCTGGGCATTACATCAAGGATGTAATGTAACCTGCCAGCAGCATAGCCAGCAGACCAGACACACAAAGCTGCAGATGGCACAAGAGATGGCTGGGAGTGATGGATGCCAGCATGGCCCTGCTGTCCCCTCTCTGCCCCGATGCCCACCTAACCCACAGGAACACAGCTCGCAGCCACAGCCCCCTCCCACCACCCGCCCCCTGCCCCAGATGGCTGCTGGGGCATATCTCTGCCTGCACACCGTGTCCCCCCACCGCGCCATGCGGTGCTTCCCTACCCGAGACATTGATGGGGACAATGTTGGTCTGGATGGAGCCGGGCTGGTGCCACTGCTTCTCCTCCACGGGAGGCAGGGGGAAGGCCCTGGGCCACGGGGCCTGCTTGTCTGGGCTGGTGGGGAGGCTCAGGGAGTTGTCAGGAGGCCGAGCACCAAGCACAGTGCTGCTGGTGCTCTCCTCTTCGGCCGCTTGCTGGCTCGGGGGCTACAGGGAGAAAGGCATGTCAGCCACCAAAGGGACAAGGGTGGAACACAAACAAGGGAACACACTTGCTGCCTGTCCTGCCACCCCGGAACTCACCATAAGCACAAACTCAAGGCGCTTGGCAGGTGGGGGTCGAGGCGACGGTTCAGGAGGGGTGTCGGGGGGTGGGTGACCAGCAGTGCGGAAGGTCTGCCCGGTGACTCTGCTCTCGGTGTACTGCTCCTCATACTCTTCTGCAAGAAAAATGGCACCTGGGACGCTGCTCCTGCTGCCAAATCCTGGAGCAGGGGGCATGTGAAGGGATGGTGACTGTCCCCTCTGGCTGTCCCCAGCCTAGCTGGCCATCCCTGCTCAGGACAGGCAGCTCAGAAGGTGAGGAAGGGAGACCCCCAAGGACGGTCTTGGGGAACTGAAGAAGCACAAAGATCCCAGCAGCTGGCCCTACTCCTCCCAGGGTGCAGTCAGGGCATGCTGGGAAACAGCCCCACTGGGGAAAGCCAGGAACTCAGTTTGTCCCCATCCTGTAATTGTTGAGCTAATTGATGCTGGTCGCTGTGGACTGGCGGAAAGCAGGGTTGCTCAGGCTGACTTAATGAGATTACAAGCTGGGGGATGGCTGGGCTGCTGATCTCATCTGATGCCTGAGGAGCATCCGAGCCAGAGCCGTGTGACAGCCTGGGCCAGAGATTGGAAGGAAACAAAACCACTGACCACATTGATCCAGTTAGGCAGATCAGTGGCAGGTCCATGAAGCCCCTTGTGAGAACTGTGCTGTGGTGGGGCTCGTGGGTGCCCTGGTGGCCCCAGTGGCCTCAGCAGGTAATCCTGGTCCCAGTTGCTTTGGCACCTGCAGCAGTGACTTGAGAGCAGAGATCAGTGGAGACTGGGACCCCCAGGATGCAACTCCTGTGGCCTGATGTGCATGTCCAAGGAGTAGCTCAGACGTGCACGTGGGAGATGAGCTCACAGTCTCATGGTGGTCACCTAGCCCAGGCAGCACCCACCCACCACCCTCACCCAGCCCTCCCCAGCCCCTCTCTTCGCTACCTTGCAGCAAGCTCTGGAGGTTGAGCTGGGCCTCCTGGTGCAGCTGCTCCATGCCCGGTGGGCGCCCAGCTGCCAGGAAGACGTTCACGGGCTGCTGCCATGGCAGCTTGGCGGGGGTGGCTTTCTTGCTCTCAAGGTCCAGGTTAGAGGTGGCTGCAGGTGGGGAAGAGAGGGGTCAGAGGCAGGTGGGGACCGGCTTCCCTGCAGGTGTTGCTGTGGGATAACACCATGCCAGCACAGTGCTCATCCCACCCCAGCTCTCCGGGAATGCCAGGATGTGGCTGCATCCCACCCTGGCAGGCTGCTGCCTGCTGGGACCAGCCCTCATTGCCGCCACCACTTGGGGGGCTGGACACTGCCCCTGAGGGCTGCCAAGGAGGGAGCTGGCTGAAATTGGGGAAGGAAGCTAGCCCTGCCACCCGTGCCTAACCGCACCCGAGGGCAGGAAACGCTGCATGCTTTGGTGGAGCAACATCCTGGCTGTGGAGCAACAGAAGTTGCAGCTGAAAGGCAGAAGCCAGGGATCTGTCGCTTCCATTGCACTGCAGTTTGGAGCTCACACGCCCTGCCCTGGTGTGGACACTCCCGAAGCTCTCCAGGGAAGGAAACCTCCGTGAGGACTGCTTAGACCCTCTGAAATAGCCTGATGGGTGGAAAAGTTCCTGGGAGCAAGATCTGTGCTCAGCAGTGAACTGGCCCTGTAGGGAGCTGAGCGCTGCTCCCGCAAACCGGCTTTGCCATGGGAACACTGCAGCCTCAGCTGCACTGCTCTGAGTGGATGTGGATTTGTACCCAGCATGGATTCAAGGGAGTGCCACCACTGGCACGCTGCCTCCAAGGGCATCCACGCCCTGGCAGGCACAGAGTGGGTCTCTGTGAACTTTACACAGGGTATATGGATGATCAGGGTCTCATTCCTGGGGATTCAGGGCTCATCCTCCAGTGCATGGTCCTTGTCCCCATCCCCATCGGTTGAGATGCTCTGATTACCAGTGTGTGACAAGCATTTCCCTTCTGCCACCTGAAGTGCAGCACCCGGCCCCAGGAACGCACCACTGCCCTGCTGCCAAAGCCTGCTCCGTGCCAGGCCCGAGCTGAGGCAGCTGAAGGGCAGCCTGGGAAGGGGAATGGCCCCAAAACAGGTGTGGGACCCCCAGCACAAGCCACATTTCCCTCAATCAGGGAGGGAAATTTCACTCCTGGTCAGGCAGCTGTGGCCCAGATCATCTGCACTGCATCATGAGCATCCCCCCTTCTGCTCATGGTGCCATCCTGCCCCCAGGTGCCTTCCTGCCCCCAGATGCCCTCCTGCCTACAACACTCCTGTGCCCCTGGGTGCCCTCATGCCCACCCTTCCCCCAGCTGATGGAGCCTGCACAACGCCCAGCACCCCAAAGCAAGGTGCCATGTCCCCAGCCTAGTTACTTTTATAATTTGTTTCCATAACAACAGGCCTTAACACCAGGTTTTGTCCCTTGCCCCCCCCCGCCCCCCCCTTCCTCCTCTAAATAATTTGACTTGTTTCCATACCAACCAAGAGGTGTTGGGGCGCATGTGTGTATGTGTGTGCCATGCACAGGGCAAGGCTGGGCATCTCCCCAAAAACCTGACCCACAGTGCCAGGGGCAGAGACCACACCTCCACCTCCACCTCTGCAGACCCCAGACCCCGCAACCTGCTGGTTTTGGCAAGGTGGGGGAATCCAGTGCAGCCCTGTCATTTCTGAGAACATCCCAAATCCTGGCTTGCTGCACCCTCTGCCTGGCTCACACAGCCTCAGCCTTTGGCCTCAGCACAGCTGGTGCTCCTCATCTTCTGCCCGTATATCCCCCTGCAGCCAGTCCCCATCAAGGTGACTCAGGGACAAGCTGAGCAACCCTTGCAGTTCTCCAAGCCCCTGCCCCCCTCTCCAGAATACAGGAGCTCACCTCTGCACCTTGGCCCTGCTGCCGAGTCACCCCCGGCACCCACCCTGGGCGCTGACCACGTGGGCAAACCACAGCACCAAACCCGGGGCCGCCCTGGGCGCGGCGGAAATGTGGCAGCACCCACACCCAGCACCCTGCCCTGCCACGGGGGCAGCTTCGGCCAGAAGGGGAACACGAAGTGCCAGGGGTCCTCCCCCGTGGAGCTTCCCCCTCTTTGCTGACACATGCTCATTTGGGACTGCGAGTGACACAGTGCAGTCCTGAGCCGGTGTGGGCTATGGCGCAGGCACTGCTGAGCTGCTGGCATTGCCAAGGTCCTGGCATCAGCAAGGCACAGGCATCGTGGGTTCCATCTCCCCAGCTGCAGATAAGGGGTGAGCTGAGCACTCTCCTGGCACCCAGATGCCCCAAACTTGCACCGCCAAGGACAGCACCGTGCCAGAGTGAGCAGCACCCTGAGGCTTTGGTTCCCTGGGAGCAGCCACCCCAAGGGTGTCTTGGGAGCAGTGGCTCGAGGGTGTTTTGGGAGTAGCACTCCCAGCCTTGCACTGCACGGTAGCTCAGTGATGGGGTGTGAGGAACCAGCGGTCCTGATTCAGTGCCACTGCCACAGTGTTCCCAAGGGATGGGCAGTATTTGGGAGCAGTCTGGTGCAGGTTCAGTGCAAGGGCAGGTTTTAAGTGCCCAAGGAAGCCCAGCTGCCACCCCCATCTGTGGGCACGGGATGCCCAAGCCAAGTGAGAGTGTCTGGCAGGAGGACACAGCGGAGGCCAGGACAGTGCAGCTGAGCTGAGCCAATGCCTTTGGCAGTGACCTTCCTGCCACACTTATCAGACAGTCTCAGAGCACAAAATACCTCTGAGGGGCTCCCACCCCGTGGTGAATGCCTGCAGGAGATAAAGGGCATCCTGGGACAGCAGAGCTAGAGGGACAGCTCCATCCCACTAACCCCAGCGGTCTCGACCTGAGCCTGGCCAGCCTTCCTGCTGAGGGAAACTGAGGCATAGCTGGTGGGGGGTTCACCATGCTCCCTGCTGGCATCAGGCCCCCTCCTGGCCCCAGGGCATGCGGAGAGGAGCAGGCAGCATCCCCTACTCCGCCTGCAGAAGGACATCTGCCTGAGATGTTCCCAGAGTCAGCACCATCACCTGCAGCAGATGCTGCAGCCTCAGAGTCCTGCTGAGTGTGAGCCAGTGTCCAGGCTCGGGGTGTTGAGGCCATGGTGGGGACACAAGGACTGAGGCTGAATTCCAAGGAGGTTCGCTTGAAGGGGAGCTGAGCTCTACTCTCTCCTGTGGGAACAGCATCCCTGCAGGACCCCCAGCCCCTCAGTATCTCCTTAGTCACCCCTGCTCTATGCCAGCGTCCCTACTCACCCACAGCCCAGGCATCCCGAATCCACAGGGAGATATTTGACAGAGCCATCAGAGCTGTTTCAATCCAGGCCGAAGTTTCTGTGAGACGATGCCTCTCGCCTTGAATTCACCACCAAACTTTTCCCTCTCAGGCTTGCTCCCCACGCACAGCAGATGCCGGGGGTGCGTCTGGAGCCACTTAGACCCTCTCTGCCAGCGTGGAGCACTGGCAGGAATGATGTAACGGCAGCAGCAGGGGATGCGCCATCAGCAGAGCAGCCATGGCAACGGGTACAGGCACAGCAGCAGCTGCCGCTGCTGGTCCAGAGCACCGAGCACACCGGAGGGCGAGGGCAGTGAGAGCGATCCTGACAGCAGCCCGAGCCCGCCGGCCAGAGCCGAGTGCCGCAGTGCTGGGACCATGTGCCACCAGCTTCAAGTGAGTGCTGCGGCCTGCCCTCGATCCTGGACTGCCCGCTGCCGGCGCGTGCGGCTTGGGGACATTCCTGTGGTCTGAGCCAGGCGCATGCTGCTCCACGGTGAGTGGAGAGGAAGTGAAAAGAGCACACAGAGGGAGCTGGCAGCGGCCGCAGAAACACCTCCTGTCCCAAGCTCACCCCCTGCCGAACCAGACCTGCTGGACCAGCTCCCTGCGGGATGTGGAGCCGTGGCCACGTGCGTGGCAGCCCCAGGGCCGGGTGCCCACCCAGGTCTGAACGAAATTCTGAGGCGACACCCTGCTGATACCCCCAGGCCCAGTGCCAAAAGGCAGCAGTGCTCACTGAGCAGACCTGCCCTGTGTGCCACTTGCACACACTGTGCCTGGGATGAGCCCTCACTTGGAAAGCCAAGAGACTGTGCCCTGTCCAAATCTGACACTCTCCAGGACACCTCCCACTGTCACATGGCTGGTGGCACAGTTCCAATCCCCCAGTGAGGCAGGGCCACCTGCACAGGTCTCTGACCTGCGGGTGGTTGAGGCCAGAGGAAGGAAGGCTGGAAGCCTTTCAGGGATGCCATGCCCTGACCCCAGCCTGGCCATGCTAGGACCCTGGTGTAGAGCACATCCCCATGCTCCCACGCAGGTGCCCGGCAGGACTACAGGCACTGAGAAACAACACTGTCTCAACGCACCAGATCTGACAGAGGTTTTGGGCTCTTCCAAGTTCCCTGTTTAACAAGGAATCAGCTGATTTTTGTACTGATGGGAGATAAGGGCAGTGCAGAAGTTGCTGGCAGCAGGGCGGATTTGGCAGCTGTGGGGATCCCTCAGCTCATGGGGAGGAGGCTGGATTATGTGAAGTTTCTATGAAAACCATTAGCAGTAAACCAGTCAATAACGTCCCTGTCCATCGGCAGGACTCAGAGCTGCAGTGTGAGGACATTCGGTCCCAGCAGCGCGATGGGCCCTGGTCAGGGAGTTTTGACAGGAGGGGAGGTGTGTGTGCTGAAGGATTTGGCCAGCGAGGCTAGCACAGGAAGAGCCCAGTGTGCCACTCGCCCGCGCTGTGGGGAAGGGAACTGCCCACAGCCGTGCTGGCAGCAGGGCTTGGCCCGGGACTGTGCCAGACAAGGTGGATTCAGGCTGCTCCCTGACAAGGGGCTGAGGTCCACTGCTCCCAGGGCCAGAGCAGCAGCACTGGGGCAGGCACTGGAGCCCCAAAGTCTGGCTGGACCTAGATTCCTGCACCAAGCCCTCCACCATGGGCAGAAGGACCAGTGCCCAGAGCCCTCTCCCAGCGCTGCCATGGCTCCCTGGCAGCCTGGCAGTCTCCTAATACTGCAACCCGCACTCTCCCATGCTTCCCAGCAAAACTCCAGGCACAAATCTTCCCTGAGAGCCTCAGGAAGCCTGGCATGGCAACCTGTCAGACCCAGCCAGTCCCAGCAGTCCAACATTGCCACATCATGACCAGAGGAACCACTGGGCACAGGGTGGCCATGGCTGGCTGCCCACCAGCCTTCCCACAGTGACGTCTCCAGCTTGGCTGTAACTGTTTGGTGGCACATAGAAGCCCAGGCAGTGCTCACCACTCTGCCCAGCGTAGGCCGCCTGTGGCACTGCTTCCAGGGGCTGCTTCCAGAGGGGTCCTTCCAGGAAAGCGCAGCTTCCCCTGTGCCCGGCTGGTTTTACACTCTGCGGGACCGAGACAATGTGAGGAAGTCGCCTGAGAGGGGAATGCGGCCAGAGGCCCTGGGACAAAGGGGCCTGAGACCTGAAATCAGCTACAGTAGGAGCGAGAGCAGTGACCACAGTGAGGGTCCTGGGTATCTGTGATGTTTGTGTCGACCCAGAGCCCATGGTCTTATGGTCCTCCCTCCTGCTGCCACCAGCACGTGGAAGCTGCTAGGAAGGCACAGTACACCCAGGACAGGCAGGATCTGTCCCCACAAGACTGATAAGTGGTCGGTGGGACACATGGGCTGGGTGTCTGTCTTTCTCTTGCTTTGTCAGAGCAAGGACACCCCACTAGGCTGGACAATGGCAGAAAGATTTAAAAGGGAGAGGGACACTCCACAGCTCAGGCCAGTCTGGGAAAGGTGGCCCAAGACTGGTACTGCTGGACAGCACTGACCCAGGGGGCTATTGCATGGCCTCCAGAGGGTCTGTGTCCAAGAGCTGCCCCAAGCCTGGGGTCCTGCCCTGCAGAGTGAGCAGTGCCTGCAGATCGCACCGCCCCCACCGCCCGCCTCAGCCCTGCCCTGCTGCCTGCCTTACCTGCCTGGTGCCAGGGTGCCAGGAGCCACTCCACCTTGGCCATGGCTGTGAGTGCCGGGGGCGGCTGCTCGCTCTGGCCACCCAGGAGCTCCTGCCTCAAACTGGGCTGAGAGCAGTGAGCTTCCCCCGTCCTCACTGCGTCCAGCTCCAGCGGGGAGAGGAAGCGACCAGGAACTGGCTGTTTGAGTCAGCGCCACAGCCCATTGTCCTGCCCCGGCCCCTCTTCCTTCCCCGGGGAAGGATGGTGGAGGGACCGTGGCTCTGCACAGCCCGTCCCACATCCACCCACCCTCACAGCGGGTCATCCTGGAATGCACATCACTCCACGTGTGTCCCTGCTGCAGCACCTGGAGAGGGGTGCTATAGCCAGGACAGGCTGGACTTCCTGAGCTGGACAGGGTCATAGAACCAAAATATCCCCCAGCTATGGCTGGAGCACCATCTGAGAGTTGTGGGTGACCTGGGGGGATGTAGCACATAGGGGCTTGTCCTCCCAGCAGAGCATGGCCTTTCCTACATGGAACAACCACAAAACTTGTGGGGAAACCAGCACCTGGAGCCTGTGGCCCAGCTGCCCGCCAGCTCCACCAGTCCTTACAGCTAACAAAACCAGGGGATTTTCTGAAGCCCCTGGCTCTGACCTGGGAGCTGCCAGAGCTGCGTCTCATTTCAGCTCCTTCCAAAGCCTGGAGCAAAGGCTCCTCGGGGACCACTTCCCGCAGTGCCCCAGGGCTTTGTAAAGCTGAGCCAGCTTCTCCCAGAGGATGGAGGCTCCTGGGAGCCAGGGCTGCAGCAGAGCCAAGAGACTGCTGCCTCAAGCGCAGGCTTCATTCAGGAACATCCCACACCACCAGCGACCCACACTCACCACAGGGCTGCTCCTCATGGAGCCTCAGTTCCCTCCCCTTGACTGATAAGCTCCAGCCTGGACCCGCTGCCAACCTCTCTACGTGAAAGCCTGTGTGCAACTGCTCAGAAATGGCCCAGACACTGAGGTCCCGGTAGCCCCTGTGAGTGTCCAAGTATTTGCTCGAGCTTTACACCCAAGACAAGTTTTGAGCCAAGCAGTGCCAAATCCCACTCTTTCCTGCCCCCAGCAGCCAGATGCAGGTCTCTCCAGGGAGAGCAGCCACTTGAGGGAGACCTGCTGGAGATCTCCACGCTCGCAGGGAACTATGACCTGAGGACAGAGATGAACCAGCTCTGGCCACGGCCTGGCCCCACAATCCCCCTTGGGACCTTCCCACAGCTCCAGGAATTTCTTTGACAATCCAGAAGCATGATTAGTTCTTCCTGAGTGGCATCAGGTGGGAGAGGCAGGCAGGGAGCAGAGCAGCATCTGATGGTCTGGGCACTGCTCATCTTCCATGCCTGCAAATGGGAGCCAGGGGAACTGTGCTAGGTAGTGGCTGGCCCAGCATCCCTCATCTCCCAGGACCTGCAGGCCAGCACCCTGTGGTCTGGGCACTGCTTCCTGGTAGGGAACGGGCCAGCATCCCACGGTCCTTCTGAGTCTCACAGTCCAATCACTGCCCAATTCCCATGCCCCCAAGAGGGCAGCCAAGGGTGATGTGATAGATACCGACCAGCCCCACATCTCTTACCCCCTCCAACCCACAGCTCAGCCTCTCCTGGTCCCCTCCTGTGCAACCCAAAGTTCTTGTGCCCCATTCCGGTGCTTTGCACCCACCGCTACAACAGCAGTTGCAAAATTAGACAGAGTCAGGTTGTGCTGCCACCCTCTCTTCCCACTGATTATTAAGCTGTGACAGTCATTTGGGCTGTGATAAGCAGTCCCCATTCTCCTGCAGTTTCTAAGCAATCTTTCTGAGGTCTCTCCCAGGGCTGGCAGTTCCCTGC
This sequence comes from Tichodroma muraria, assembly GCA_013390105.1. Classification (NCBI taxonomy): domain Eukaryota; kingdom Metazoa; phylum Chordata; class Aves; order Passeriformes; family Sittidae; genus Tichodroma; species Tichodroma muraria. Next base: position 94,139 of record WAAG01005224.1, read on the forward strand.
TGCTGCCCACACTGCTGTGTCCCACTCCTAAGACAGTAAGGCAGGGAAAGGGCAGCGGGAGCTGGGGCCAGCAGAGCCCAGCATGCTGTGCTCCGGGACTCCGGGGCTCTGATGGGCCTGATGCCAGGAGCTGTTGCAGACCCCAGCTCCCGGCTCCTCTGGCATTCCCAGAAGCTGGGCTGGAAAAAGAGCTGGAGCACTGGGGAGGGTTGCTGAACTGCCTGGATCAGCTACATGGGGAAAAAGGAGTGACTGGACAGGTCCTGCTTGTCTGACCCTGCTTCCTCAGAGGGCACCTGCCCTCACTGCCCGCTCCCAGTTCCAAGTGAGTCCTGCTCCCTCTGCTCCCCCTCAAAAACTCCCTGCAGAGCTGCAGGGCTGTCCGCCTCCCCAAGACTGTTTGTGGTACGAGAGCCCCCAGACACCCACCACCACTGCGATGTGTGGGAGAAGGGAGCTGGGGTGCGGGGGCTGCACAGGCACTGGTCTCCCTGCCTGGGGGCGCCCAGCTCCGGGGAAAGCAACTGCAGGGGCTACCCTCTGCTGGGGCTGGCTCCCCACACCTTGGGGCTGCATCCCTGTCCCCAGGGTTGGCTCCCCACTGCCTGGGCTGCAGCCCCATGTCTACATGCTTCCCACATCTTGGGACTGGATTCCCATGCCCAGGGCTGGATCCTCACTGTCCAGGCTGGCTCCCCACACCTTGGGGCTGGATCCCCACTGCTCAGAGTTGGTTTCCCACTGCGTGGGGCTGGCTCCCCGCACCTTGGTGCTGGATCCCCGTGCCCAGGGCTGGCTCCCCACTGCGTGGGGCTGGCTCCCTGTAACCCGGGGCTGGCTCCCCGCAGCTCGGACAGCCAGCACCTGTCCTACACGCTGGGGGACGGTGGTGGCCCCACCGCCAGCCCCATCCCACGCCGTCCCCGTCAGGAGGCCAAGCCTCGGCCGGGTGACCTCTGCCCGTGTCCTCCAAGCGACCCACCAGCACCGGGGAGCGAGGAGCGCCGAGCCGCAACCCGAGCAAGCCCGAGCCGCCCCCTGCCC
>WAAG01005224.1:95302-105819 GCA_013390105.1 Tichodroma muraria
GGGAATACCGGGGTGATGGGGATGGGATGGGGAGGACTGGGGATGGGGAGGACTGGGGGGATGGGGATGGCGGTACAGGGGCCGGACGCTCCCCGGGGAGATAGGGATATGGGGTGTCAAGGGTGATTGTGGGGCAGTGCCAGGGCCAGGCACCCTCGGACTACTCGTGTGGGGGTACCGGGGCTGGACAGCCCCAAGGGTGGTGGGATTGGGTTGGGGGCCCTCGGGCTGGGTAGCCCCTGGGGAGTTGTTTGGTTAGGGATGAGTGGAGCCGGTCCTGGGACAGCCTCCGGGGTGGTGGGGATGAGGCGGTGCCAGGGCTGGGCACCCCTGAGGCAATAGGGCTGTGTGTGAGGTCCTTGGGCTGGGCACACCAGGGGTGTTGGGTCTGGGTGGAGACCCCAATGCTGGCTCTGTGGGGTGGGTGGCTGAGCAGGGGATGGATGGAGGTAAGGGGTCGGGGACCTCTGACAGGAGGCAGGAGTCAGCTCCAAGAGAAGCTGGAGCCATGCAGAGGGAAACAGGAGGTATGGGAAGACCTTTGGGTCTGGATTTGGTCAGGAACCCTGTGTGAGAGCTGCAGGACGTTGCAAGAGCCAGGGTAATGTCATCTCAGGTAGGAGAAACAGGGTTGTCTCTGTCTGCCAGTATCTCCAAAGTCCCCGTTCCTGGCATTAAGTGTCCTGGGCAGTGTCATGACTACTGCTGAGCACAAATCTCAGCTGCATGCAGGGACCCCCAGGAGTCTTGGATCAGCTACTGCCCTCAGGTTCCTTCCCCTGGCCCAAACCTCACCATATCCCTCTCACAGGGAAAAAAACCCTTCTCAGAGTGGGGAAACCTGTCTAGCATGCCAAGACCTCCCACATGTGCAGCCCTTCACCCCTGGGAGCCAAGAGGGACTGGGACAGTTCAGCCCAGTCGCTGTGTCCCAGGACGGAGCATCCCTGACACAGCAGATCTCACCATCCATATAGCAACAGAAAGGACCAGAAAGCGCTGGGAGGTTGTTATGGAAACAGCCACAAATCGGATGAGTACTTGGTGCAAGGAGCAGTTTGTGTGACTGATGTGGGAGCAGGTGGGTGTGACAGTCGCAGCGTGCGGGGGCCTCGCAGTGGCACCCCGCTGCCCATGCCATGTCCCTTTTCTGCAGCTGGGCTGTGGCAGTGCCTCAGCTCACAGGGACCCAGGCATGGGGCTATAGGCAGTGCAGGCTGGCTCGCACTCACCTCACCCAGCCTCTGCCCTCCCCAGGGAAGCGAAGGACTGGGGTGAGTTGGGGGTGGTTGGCAGAAATTCCATCAAGAAAATACTTTCTGCCGCTTCCCAAGCCCCATCCGAGCCCAGCCCAGAATGTCAGGTGGGGGGGGGTGGGGGTGGGCAGCGATCCCTGCACAAACAGCCCCACTGTTTGTGGGGGCTGCGATCCGACAGCACGGCCATTGTTCTGCACCCTGCAAGGTGCCCATCGCTCCGAGCCACTTGTCACCTTGCGCGGGGCAGCCCCAGACCCCGCATCCCGCTGGAACCCCGGGGGCACACGTGGCTGCCTGTGCTGCCCTGTCCGCACGGTTCCTGGGAGCCCAGACAGATCCGAGTGCCTCATCCAGGACATCGGGCTCACCGTGCCCGGGACAAGGGGCCGGACCGTGCAGGTGGCCGAGCAGGGAAGTGGCAGTGCCGCGGCTCCGCCCGGCCCGAGCGTGGGTGGGAGCGGCTCCGCTCTGCATTCCTGGAGCAGACCCTTTCCTGGCAGAGAACCCAGCTATGAAGAAGCCACATAAACATTTGCTAAGTGGCCGAGATGGTTATTTTCAGGCCAAGAGGCCATATTAAAGCTCACAATCAGCGAGGCAGATGAGCTCATTGGAGAACAACGGCTTGGGGAAGGGCCAGAGCCGGGGAGCAGGGCCAAGGCTCCCAGCCCCACGTCGGCACCATGACGAGTCGCTTCCAGGGCTGTACTGGACCCTGAGAGGTGCCACGTCCTGGCAGAGCCACCGGCAGGGTCCCCGCCAAGCTGGATGGCAGAGCTGGGACACTGAGCCCTACACCACCTTGTGTTGCCCCGCTGAAGGTGACCCCCAAGCTGGCCCCCGGGACCTGGCAAGGGATCTGCGTTCGGGGCTGGAGCTGCCGTGACATCTTCGTGCCACCTCGAGTCCCCTCCAGGCTTTGCATTCCTGGGATTCCTTCAGTGCACCAAACGTATTTTCTTGCTCCTGCACTGAGGGCCTCACCGTCCTGTGCAGGACAGGCACTGCCAGGGGTGCCCTCCCTGCTCCCAGTGTGCCAGGGCTGCAGGATGCAGTCCCCTGGCTGTTACACCCCTGGCAGTGTGAGAGCTCAGCATGAAGCTGTGTGTGGGTCAGGAAGAGGGGACAGGGGTGCCCCAGCCCTGACCACCCCACAACCTGCACCCCCATCTCCAGAGCTTCCTCAGAATGCCGCCCAAAAGATCTGTGCCAGAGAACAGCGTGGAGCCAGGCTGCCACCGCGTGCTGTGGCACCATCACTGGTACCTGTCGTTTATGAGCCTCCTACGGGAGACGTGGGGTGCGAGGGGTGGCATTGGCACCTGCCCCGCACTGCCACTGGATCCCCCAGCCCTGTGCAGGGGCACGCCATGCTCCTTCCTCCCCGTGGGGTCTCTGGGGAGTCTTCCTGCCCCGGCCCGAGTGAGTGAGGAGGAAGAGGAGGGACACATCCAGTCCCTGGGCCGGGCATGGGCACTGCCAGGGAGCAGAGGGCACCGCACCCCTCCTGGGGCTCTGCCCGCTGCCACCATCGGTGTGTCCTGCCTGCGAGCCCTCCCGTGATGGGCGCTGGGTGCCCGGCTGGCCCCACCCCACTATCCCCATCCCTTGGTGTGCACAGGCAGGAACGAGGAGCCGATCAGGCAGATGTGCCAGCCCTGGGGCTGCTGCTGCCTGCATCCAGCTGCAGTGACAGCCACCATGTCGTGCACCCACGACTCCCTGCGCCTGTCCTGCGGCGCTGCCAGGTCCTCCCGGGGCGGGGCAGGGAGTCCCACGGGCAGGAAAGGACAAAACTCTTACTTACCCAACTCTGCTTTCTCCTCTTCCTCTCCCCACCGGGCCCAAGGCCAGGGGATTCGGCAGCTGCCCCACACCTCAGTGGATGCCCCGAGCCCCCATGGCCGGGATGGGCTGGCGGCTGCCCTTGCCGGGAGCGGGAGACGGCCACAGCGCCAGCTCTGGCAGTCACTTGCTCGCACTAACTCGAACCAGGTTTCTGGAGAAAGGCTGGATGGAAACGCTTCTCCCACCCCAGCCCAGGCCCTTCTTAAAGACATAGCTACACATCCCTGCTGCGGGTGCTGGAGGCGTGGAGACTAAGTGTGGATGGAGCATCCTGCCAGCCGGCGTCTTTCCGGTGGGTCCGGGAGACACAGCAAGGGGTGCGATTGGTGGGTCCCTCAGAGAGAAAATGGCATCCACCACCTCTGCCGTTGGCTGTGCCAGCCTGCATGGGTGCTGTGGGCAGTGCCAGCTGACCCTCCTGGAATTAACAGGGTCAAGCAGCCAGGTGAAGGTTTTCTGGGGCTGGCAGCGCTCTATGGCTGTCAGTGAGGTGGCCGTCCCTCCCCCCCTGCCCTTGGCTGGGGTCCCAGTGTGGCAGGAAGGGAGCTGGTCCCTCACAGGCAGCCCCTTGCAGGTGGCCTCGGCAGCCCACGCTCTGCCTGACAGCCAGGACCACCCGGGAGGCTGCTGGCTGCAGCTGTGGGGAGGGGAACACCCGGGGGACAGCCAGAACCTTCTTGTGCTCTGAGTGAAACGGCACCCCATGATGGGTATGCAATGGGGGATCTGCTCTCCCTGCTCGCAGGACACAGCTACTTGAGAGGCCCTGGGGATGGCAATGACTGGATGGTGATGGACAAGCCCTGGCCAGCGGAGAGGTGACGGCACTGGGTCGCCATGGCCACAGCAGCCAGCTGGGACAGATGGGAAAGCACTGGAGCAAAATCCTGACACAGGGGGAGGTGATCTCAGGGCTGATCCCACAGCAGTGAAGACTCGCCTCATTTCCACGGAGCACAGAACAAGCACAAGACAACTCCAGAGCGTCCTTCCAGGAGCAGTGACAGCACAGATCCTGGCACCCTCAGCATGCCAGGAACACCCATCTCTGCAGCAGACACATGTGTACACAATCACAGACACACAATCAGGTGTGTACAGAATCACAGACACACGTGCTGGGGGAGTTTGCTCTGTGCTGGGGATATGCGGTGCCCTGCTGTCCCCCTCCTCCTGCTTGGCTATGGGGAACTGAATCAGGATCCAAGCTCACAGTGGGGCCATGCTGCTCCATATGGGTGCAGCCGGCCACTCAGGGTGTCAGGAAGGGAGGAAATGGCCGCTCACAGCCCCTGTCTGGGTAATGGGGGGCATTACCTTGTTCCCCATTTGCTTCCATCTGCTGCCATTAATTAACTCAAGGAGTAATGATCCTCTCCTGATCCCTGCACTGCCCACCATGCTGTCTCCCCATGCCACGCAGCTCCATGTTGGCTCCTGGAGCTGTGCCCAGCTGCCAGACACTGTGCTGTGCCAGCTGGCATCTGTGGGGGTCAGGGTCCAGCAGACAGACAAGGGGTGGTCATGCCCCATGCTGATGGGTACTCCCGCAGAGCCACACGCCTGCCACTCCCGAGGTGCCAGCCTGATTCCCTGCCAGGCATCCCGGTGCCAAGGTGGGCGGCCAGCAGGAGAGCAGGAGGAGGATGGCAGAGCCCACTGGCACAGCGAAGGAGAAGATTCTCCCTGCCAGCATCCTTGGCCCATTGGGCGCTGCGCCAGCTCAGGCTCAATCCAGACTTTGACTGGCAGCCAGTGGCTCCCGTGTGTGCGCAGGGACTGGCGTGTGGCTGGTCCTGTGCCAGCACCTACAGCGCAATGGGCACGGCCAGTGGGCGCAGTGCTGGGCACCTGGGGAGCACAGACGAGGCTGGGAGCTGGATACGCATCCCCAAGGGACTGCTGGGTTCCTAAGCAGCCAGGTGGGTCCCTGGTGGGTTCCTGTATCCCTCCCCAAGGATCATCTGCTCTCCAAAGCACAGCCCCACAGCCATTGGTGCCTCGCTGCATGGATAACTTGCCCGGGTGCCACAGGGAGCCTCCTGCACTCCCACCTCTGCCTCCATGGAGCACCACGGAGCTCCCTACAGCATAAGAAACAGCTGCCAAGGCACGCTCCAGCTCTTGCTTCCACACAGAGGTGAACGCATCCCACACGCTGCTTTAGGATGACGCAAACTCCAAGGAGACACATAGTTGAAGCCAGTCCATGTTCCTGGTCTGTAAGTGCTGCCATATTCCCAGCCAAAGTGGGGCTGTATGTGCTTCCTTACAAAAGAACCAGGAACACTGGTGCTCGGGGAGTTCCTTCTAAGCTTGCTCTGTGGAGATGGGCCCAGGCAGAAGCACCAGGGGTGTGTGAGGCTGCAAGGGCACAGCGGTGGTTGTACCCCTCATGCTTTCATGCACTTCTTACTGGGTGATGGGGGTCCCAAGGACCTGCTCTCCCCAGGGGACCTACTGCTCCTGAGGGCCACAGCCTAGCTCCTGAGCAGGGACCACCAGCTCAACTCTCACATGAATCCTTCCAAAACACCCAAAAGTGAAAAAGTTTTTCACCCAAAGGTGAAAACACTTTTTTTTGGAATGAGCATTTGGATCCATCCAAGCAGGAATCTCAGCCCTGACAAAATCCTGTAAGGGTGGGAGGGAGGTTGCAGCAATGAGCTGGAGATGCCATCCTCAACATCAGCTCTCAGGATATCCCACATGTCCCTCCCAGCATGGCCAGGCTCTGTAGGAACTCCACACCCATGGGCAGGGGAACCAGCGGAAACTGACCATGGATGTTGGAAAAGCCCAGACAGGGCTGTCCTTTCTTTGCAGGAACGTCAGCAGCCTGGGGAGCTGCTGGCAGCAGCATTGGGGTGTCCTGCCCCTCATGCTGCCTGCAGTGCACATTTTCAGGGAGGGAGTGGCCATCAGCCCACTGCCGAGGACGGCTTTCAGCCAGAGGAGAGCCATGGGAGCCGCGTGTTACCCATCCATCCACCTCTCGCCGAGGCGTCAGACGGTTCCATTAAGAGGAGGGTGTGGTTCCTCTCGCCCTCGGCAGCCAAGCCAACTATCCAGCCTTGGTCAGCATCCCACTTCCCGCCCACACCAGCAGCCTGGGGAGATGTTCTCACCCCTCTGACACAGCAATCACCACTAGCTTGGGGAAATGCAGGCAGAGAAAATGTCTTGGAGGTCTGGAAGGGTTGTTGAAAATGTCTGGAGGTCTTTGGGAGCTGCTCTGCCCTGCAGAGGAGGCTGCAGTGGGTTGTGGAGGCTGCAGTGGGCTGCAGTGGGATGAGCAGCCACAAGTGTGGGGCCCCCACAAGCCTCTTCGGCACTACTGTGAGGCTTTGGCACTTCTGTGGGGTGAGCAACCCTCACTCCACAGTGGCCACAGACTGTCCTGGTGGCTAAGAAGGCTCCAAGTGCCACTTCATAGTGATGGCTGTGGCCACAGCAGGCCAGGGCTGCTCAGGAAGAGAGGAGACCACATCTCATTCCAAACCAACCCTTCTTGTCCCCTGAATCTGGGATTTCCCATGGTTCTGTAGTGAGAACCCTGAACCACTCCTGGCACTTTGTTCAACCTTGAAGGGCACTGACCCCATGGACAGGTGCTGATAAGGGTGGCTGTGGGGTCAGAGGAGTGGGCCTCAGGTAGGTTCACATGGATGAGCCTTGGGACTGCAGTCACGGCTGCAGCCCCTGTCCCCTGTCCCAGGGACTGAAGGACAGACCAGCCACTTCAGCCTGGCAGGAAACTCCAGCATGTCGGAAAGGTTTTTTCTTTCTTTCATTCCTATTTTTTTATCCAGTCGCAGAATATGGGGGAAAACATCTGTGCCAGCTCAGCAAGGGAAGAGCTGAGCAGAGGGTGTGGGGGCAGCAGCCCCAGCTGGCCGACAGCTCTGTCTCTCTCGATGGCTGGTTTCAGAGAAGGCTGGGAGGTCAGAGGATGCGAACACTGCACGTTTCATCAGGAGCAGTAAACAGCTGCTCCTGCCAGCACAGCCTGGGGTTCCTTCCAGAGAACCGTCCTGCAGCTCTTCAGGGACTGCACCTTGAACAGCTCTTGGCGCCGGCCCCATCCTCTGCTGTGCCGAGATTATTTCTGGAGCTGCAGGGGCCTGAAGAGGAGACTGAGCTGTACTGGTGTGTGTCACCCTCCAGGATGTGGCTGTGCCAGTGGGAGTGAGACAGGGGGCCTGGTCCCTCTTCCACTCTGGCCACAGAGGGACCCTGTGCCCAGCTGTGGCATCCTTGGCTCTCTGCACAGAGGGACGAGGGATGCTCCCAGCTCCTGGCATGCACCCTCCCCACTCCCTCTGCTGCTGGTGAATAAGAGCAGAGGAATCAAACAGCCCTTGGCTGCTGTCTCCTGCTGGAAACAGCCACGCTGCCTCATCGGACAAGTGCTTCCCCAGCCCTTTGCTGTGTGATTTCTTCATCTGGAAGCAACACTGCTCCACTGACATCTCCTCTTCCTGAGGAGGATGAGGCAGCTCCCTTAGCCTACAGCCTCTGGAAACACCAACGGACACATCCTGCTGCACAGTGGTGATCTGAACTCCCCAGCCATGGGGTGAGGAGGCCCATGGCTTTTGAATCTTTCTAAACTTGTCTGGTAGGAACCAAAACCGGGCAAAGGCTTGTCACCCAACTGAGGATGCCCAAGTCTGGGAGCTAGCACAAGGACCACGCTTGGGAAGGGCAAACCACCACAGGCTCATGGGAGCTGGAGTCAGGTCATTAGTGAGGGCTGGACAGCCACCCCCATGCCCTGCTGCACTGCAGCTGGGCTTTGGTCACACCTCGAGCATTTCTACTTCCTAAGAACTGTCTAGTTCCCATCTTGTGGCCTCAGAGGAGCTAGAGGATGGAACTAATCCAGTCTATGATGATGCTGGGTCTGCAGCAAGGACGTGCTGCTGCTAGTGCTGGGCTGATGTTGTCTCCAGCCCTGCCTGGGAGGTACCTGCTGGATCTCCAGCCTGATCCATCCCTGTCTTTACAAGCTGGCCAGACAGGCTGTGACATGTCACCTGGACCCATGCTGGCTGAGCAGAGACTGCACCAGGGCATGACTGGTCCTGGTGAGCTCCCCCTGGAGTGTCTTCCATGGGCTTCCATTCAATTTTAAGAGGGGAAATGTGATTTTTGCCATTGGATCCTCTTCAAGAAATGAAAACAGAAGAGAAAATAACCCCCAAACCCAGTGCGGGCATTGTTAAGTGTTTGCTTCTCACTCTGGTCCCTGCTGTGCTGCAGCTCAGGAGGAAGTGTCCTCTCAAGCCCTGGGCAGCCCCTACTCTCTCGCAGTGCCGGGGGCACACAGGAAGCTCCCGTCTCCCCAAGACATGATCTGATCCCCCACCATGGGCTGATGCTGGAACACTTAGCAAAGCAAACTGCCACTGAAGTACCAGTCAGAATTTTGTTCTCTACCCAAGTGAGATCAGTCACACTGGAAGCTCTGGCATGCCACTGGCTGGTGGTGGATGGATGTGGGGCAGGTGGGAGGGTGAATGGGCTGTGTTCCCTCAGGATGCAGGGGGAAATGAACCTCCTAAGCCTCTGTGCCACTGAGCAGCAATGGAGGTGAGCTTGGCTCTGTTCACACTGCCCCAGACCTTCCGACAAGATAAACCACAGCATTTTTATCACTACACGCCTCTGACCCCAGCTCTGAGTCAGCCCAGCACATCTTCATACGTGCATATTCGTGGCTCCAGTGAGGAGCTGTAGCACAAGAGGACAATTTGCTGCTGCCTTACGCACACACCTGCAGCTATCTGTGGTGTTGCTCACCAGGTGCGTGGAGTTAGCTGAACACATAACATGGGGCTATGCGCTCCACCTGCCCACAGCAGCAGCTGCAGGCATCCCCCGACAATCCCCCACGCTACCACTCCGCCGACCCCCTGTCCCCTACACCATCTCCTCCATGGTGTCCTCCACTGTCCCCGCACACTAACCCCCTGCCACTACGGTGGCACACACACCATGCTCCCGTGGCCACCTGGAGCAGTCCCAGCCTGCTGGCCAGACACAGGCAGTGAGGGACCATCTGTCCACCGTCACGATCAGCTCCTCCTCCAGCAGACCCTGGTCCACCAAGTACAGTAATGCTGCTGCCAGGCTTGGCACACGCTGGTGCAGTGGCACGGGTCAGCTTGGATGACTGTGAAACCTCGCTGTCCCCTCTTTTATCCCGGTCGATGCACGGGACAGCGGGAGTCGCTTCTCAGTCCGTCGACGGGTCCACAGCGCTGTCGGGAGCAGTGCAGCTCCCAGGCTGAGTGCTGAGTGCTCCGCTCGCTCCTGGCATCCGGGACGCAAGCTGTGAGGCTCTGGCAGTCATTTCCCATGGCTCCAGGCAGATAGAGCAGCAAGGGAGCTCTTGCGAGGGGATTTGCCGAAAGCAGAGGCACACGCTCTGCCAAGGGCCTGGGAAATGCGCAGTGCTTGAGGGGAAAGTGCTGGAGCAGCACTGACCTCCCCGCCCTGCAAAGCCTTCAAAATAAACTTCTATAAACAACTCCAAAATGAGCTTATTTTAAGATCCCCTGAAATGGCGCTGCCTCTTCCTGACCCAGCACAGCAGCCTGTGCCAGACCAAAATGCTTGGAATGGGAAGTGGAAGCAGTCCAAGGGAACCCAAACCCTGCTGTCTGCCAGGAGAGGGGATGAGCTGACAGGACGGCTGGGTGACAACCCAACGTTTTCTCCAGATACACAACACCCAGAGTGAAAACTGCCCCACGCTGGACAGGACATCCCTCTTGGTCCCCTGCCCCGGGACAAGGTGAGGCACCTGAGGCAGGGACAGTGGGGGGGTAGCAAGGACCAGCCCTGAGAGCCCGCTGTCCCCGCTTTCTCAAGACAGCCCCCAGTAACTGCAAACACAGTGTGAGGTATGCTCGGCTGGCAGCCTGGAAAATGCCCGCTGTGAGCAGGGAGATAAGCAGAGTTGTCCTGGCCTCACCTCAGTGCCCTGGCCACCAGCATCCCAACGACACCTCACCCCAATGCCTGGCACGGTTCCCTGGTCCCCGCCACCATGGGCCTTGGCGAGGCATTGCCACCCCTGCCCTGCTCCCCCAGACTTCCCTGCCGATGGAACAGGGGTGATGGGCCCCGAAAGTAGGAGCTGGCGTGGCTCACCCACCCGAGGAGGGGACACGGAGTGACAACTTCGGAGGAGCACCAGCGTAGCCCCCCGGAACTGGGGCAGGGAGCGGAATCTCTCGGAGCGGGAAGCGGCCCCAGCAGTGGGGGCTGGGGCCCGCAGGACGCCCCGGCCCACGGTGGCTGTCCCCTTACCTGTGGTGGCGGCGCGGAGCGGGCGGCCCCGCAGCAGCGACTGCAGGCGGGCGGCGCGGCGGTGCAGGCGGGCGGCGCGACGCGCCAGCG
>WAAG01005224.1:106863-136999 GCA_013390105.1 Tichodroma muraria
TGCCCTTTCCCTTTCCCTTTCCCTTTCCCTTTCCCTTTCCCTTTCCCCTTTCAGCTCCATGAGGTGCCCCGAGCTCCTCTCTGTGCAGAGAGCTGAATAACATCTCCTGCAGGAGTCTTAGAGCTCTCCCGTGTTGTCATTCCCTGGGCTGATGGACTGTAGTGGTTGCCACCTCCCTGGGTGGAATCAAAGCAGAAGGAGCCGGGGAATGCTGGTCCCTTGGCTCTGTTCCCAGCACAGATGGGGAAACTGAGGCACAGTGTCACACCCTGCTAGGNGCCTCTCCTCCTGCCAGCAGAGACAGAGCACACGGACAGTGTGCCTATTTCTGTGGCTTTTTTCAACACAGATCAAGCACAAAGTCTAAACTGTCCTGCCCAGCCGCAGCAACACCCACTTGGGCACTGTCCTGCTGGTCAGGACAAAGGCAGGCAACTCTGCTGAAATGGGAATTTATTCAATTTTTTGTCTGGTTTTCAGATGGTTTCCTCTTGTTCTGCCTCATGATGCAGGTTTGTTGTGGCAGCAGTGCCCAGGTGTCGAGGCTGGCTTAGCAAGGAGGAATTTAAACCAGGTAAGTGCCAAGGGCTTTTCCTTTTGCTTTCTGTGTGTCTTTGCCTCATTTCCATACCTTTTTCTGTAGCTGGAGAGGTGTGAACATGTTGCCATTGAGTGTGAGCCTAGATCCGGACTCTGGGAGCCAAGGGATTCATAAAACCATCGAGTAGTGCAACAACCTCAATAAATGACAAAAATCTGGTCGCTTAGCAACTTAAACTGGCTTTTTTTCTCCCTAAATGGATTGTATTTTCTTGAAGTCTTCTGTCAAATATTTAGTGTGAGAAAATTACGAAGGCCCTTTCCATGTGAAGTAAACTGCACTATGAAGTCACCACATTATTCTGATGTTCAGGAGTGGGGCTGGCCAGGGTGAGAGGGCTGGAAACGAGGAGCCACAGACCCATAATGGCTCTGGAGCTGTGGACAGGCCCCAGGGAGAGATCCCGGGAGAAGCAGTGCCAGAGCATTGTTCTGGTTCTCAGTGGGACCGGACCCCTTGGCGTGGGCAGAGCCGGGGTCCAGGGGCTGCTCCGGGGTGTGGTTGCTGTGCCGGATGTGGGGAACCCTGGCGCAGGCAGCGACAGGCTCGGCATCCCATGGGAAACAGCTCTGCTGGCCAGTGGCCGGGCAGGAGCGAGGCCAGTTCTGTGAACGCTGATTACAACCAGATGTCACAGGCATTGCCTTCCCTGCTCTGGCTCCACTCAGCCCTGCCGAAAGCGGCCCCTCTGAGGAAGGGAACACGGCATGCCCGGAGGGGACACCTCGGGTGGACTTTGTGGGGCTTTTGGTGAGTCTCACTGGGTGGAGGGGGTCAGGGCATGGTGGTGCCCAAATCCTGGAGGGCATCCACAGGCAGTCCTGACCTTCCCCCCAGTTTGTCCTGAGGACTCCCACTGCCTCTGCCTTGTGTCTTCTCACTGAACATCTGGTGATTGAGTGAGGATCATTGGATCTCCACACAACTGCCTGTCCCATGTTGCATCCCTGGATGCTGGTAAATCCAGAGCAGCGTCACTGGTTGGGCCAACCTCAAGGGGTTCAGCGTCCAACAGCCAAATTCTCTGCTTTTGCAGAACTGCTTCTTACTGCTCCAAGAGCTCTGGTGCCAGGGCAACACTCAGCTGGAGCTGTGCAGGTGAGCCAAGCGTGGCTCCTCATGGACAGCTTCTGATGAGAGCTGCTCCAGCTGCCTCACCACCCCTCACCAGGGGCTCACTCGGGCTGCACGGATGCTGGAACACCCCCGTGCCCATCGCGGGGCCCCCACTGGCCTCCCGGTGCCCACTGGAGGGTGCTCTCTGCCAAGATTTGCACCGCGGATGCTCCTAAGCAGCTCTTGGTTAGGAAAAGACAAGGGACAGGTTGGAGCGGTTTTGGTGGGATCTGCGAGAGACGGCACCGGACCCTGCTGGGCACCACGCAGGATCTCCACCGCAGCCACATTTCCCAGGACCACGTCCTGCCCCCGCTTGCTCCCCCCCACATGTTGATTTGCCCTCCCAGGCTCTGCTGCGGGGCAGCGATTCTGTGGGGCAGTAGCTGAGGCCGCTCCTGGTGCCCGAGCCGTGGGCAAGCACCTCCAGCCCGCGCTGCATGGCCGTGCCCCTCTCCGCGGCCTCAGAGCTCACTGCCTTGGAGGCTGTGTGCCTGCGCCTCCCAGGCCACCCTCTGTGGTGCCTCTGGCGAGTCCCTTAACCTGCTCCAAGGACCCACAGCTCCTGCAGCCCCCCTGCTCTCCCTGGGTCTCCTCCAGCCATCCCGTGCAACGGTGCCAAGCAGATACGGCACGGACACACAGGCTGCCAGGACCATGGGTCTGCTCAGACACAATCCTGTGGCCCAGGACACTGAGGCAGGACAGGCAACAGCACCTGGGATCAAGATTTTTCTCCCACACAATTCCCTTTATTTCTCAAGCTACACACAAGTTTTTTGGAACTTCATCTGAGGAGTGTGAAATATCCCCAACCAGGTCCGTGGATCCAGCTCCCACCACCTCCCAGTCCCTGTCTTCCTGCTAAACATTAATTGGCACATTAAAAGCCAATACCCCAAGAGTGTCTCCTACAACCAGGTCTGGTCACTGATGCCATTTGCTACCAAAACAGCATCCCCTGTTCCTGGCTCACACATGGTCCTAATCATTATAGCAGCTCCTTTCCCGTCCAAATTCATTCCCTCCCACCCCGGCAGTCCCCACTATGCACTCCAAGGGCTGGGCTTTGTGTTCCTGAGATGCAGGTGCTGAATAACTTGTTCATTGAAAAGAATGTTCAGCTACAAACTTGTCCTCCAGCTCCCTGGCTTGGCTGTTTGGAGGTACAATGGGCTTTCTGGGTTCAATTAACTTCCCTCTGTGCCATCTGTGGACTGGGCTGTGCTGCCCAGCCCTTTGTCCTTTCCAGATTGCTGTGGAAAACATTACATGCACAGTGGTGAGATCCATGGTGGAAGTGTTCATGAAAAATTGAATATCAAGTCTCTCAGTTTTCTGTTCCAGTAATTTTTCCTGTACAGGCACCGTTCCCCTGGCTCTTACCTGTTTGTAGTCCTGCAGCCCTTTGGCTACCCCAACCATCCCCACCTCCTGCTGGGAGCAGGACCAGGGATGTTTTGGAGACACTGACACATTTTCCATCACAGAATCCATGTCATCCCATCTGTGCTCCATTAGCCTATTTTTAGTCACAATTTAAAGCCATTTTCCAGGAACAAACACGGACCCGCTGGCCTGTAACTCCTTCAACCCCTGGTGATGTTTGGTTCCAGGTATGTGAGCTGCTGCCAGGTAGAGCAGAGGCTGCAGTAGCAGGATGAATATTCATAGAATCATATGTTCAGGTAAGGGGCTGCAAATGGGAGAAATATAGCTGTGACCACGTGCCACCCGAACCAGGGTACGCTGGACAACATGGTTCCACCTAACGAAATTCTTAAATTCAGCACACACGCACAAAAATTAGATTACAGAAGAACTGTTATTCCTTTTTCCTCTCAATGCCCTCAGGCCCCACGTTGGGCGCCAAAATCTGTCTTAGTTTGGAAGACAGGTATCTGCCAGGGACAACAGGAGCCCCTTTCTGGGAATGGAGAATGCAAGCCCTCCCCCTCCGAATTGTTACAATCCCGAAATTGAGAAGGACTCTCAGGCAAAAAATGTAAGGGGATGGGAATAACAGTTCTTTACTACTGCATATAACTACTGCATATACTGTATATAACAAGATAAACAAAATAACAACAATAACTATGGTGTTAACAACAAAAGAGAATCAGGGCGCAGTGAGTCTTTTTACCACAGGCACCTCTTTTGGTGCAGTCACTGTCACAGGCGGCCGGGGTGAGCAGAAAGCCCAGGGTGTCACAGCACGGGATGTGTCAGGAGCTCGGCGGCCGCAGCTGGAGCTGTGGGAAGGTCCCGGCAGCAGCAGGGGGTGCGGGACACGGCCTGGGGAAACCGGAGCAGGAGCGAAGGAACAGCGGGCGCGGGCACCGCGGCAGCGCGGCTCCAGCAAAAGCAGGGAGAGAGCAGGATCCGAATTCCCGGCACACACGAACAGACGGTGCTGGGTCACTCCGAGCTGGGCTCCGGTGGTGCCGGTGGAAACTCTCCCCGCAGAGTCAGAGAGCAACAACAGCCTCGCTATCTCCTCCAAGAGAGCAGCTCTCTCCCGCGAGAAGAACAGAAGTGAAGTGTCCCTGCCCCGGCTGCTACCTTCCCTCTTGATTCTTTGGCCATTTCCTTTGTCTTTCTTGAGTACCCTTAAGTACCCAGTAATTAGTTTCCCTAGCAATGTATGGGAGAAAATTCTGTAAGAAAGAGAACCAACCCCCAACACATGCAATGGTTTGGGTTGGAAGGAACATTAAAGGCCATCTCCTTCCATCCCCTGCCATGGGCTTCTGCCTTCCCAGGTTGCTCCAAGTCCCAACATCCAGCCTGGCCTTGAACAGTTCCAGGGATCCAGGGGCAGCCACAGCTTCTCTGGGCACCTGTGCCAGGGCCTCACCTCCCTCACAAGGGAGAATTTTGAGAGATCAGCAATTAACATCTCCCTTTTTTGTATAATCACATTATTACACCCACTGAGCCACTGAATTGGTTTTTATTCCCTTGAACCCAGGACGATGAACACCCCCTTACCCCAGGTGTGTGTGCAGACTCCTGGCACCACATCCCTCCTGGGGAGGGAATGTCAGGATGAGACGCTGCACTTCAGTGAGGCAGTGATGTGGATTTCACAGGTTTCATGGATTTTTGAGTTTACTTCCTTCAGATTTCCTTCCACACCCGGACAACACATGCTGCGCTTGCTCTGTGGTGAGCCCACCCAGGCCCTGTGCTGCAGAACAGCACAAACACGGGTGTGAGGAGGTCCATGGGTGGTCTTCTGGGGGCTTCCTCCCATGAGAGAGGCCATTCCCTCATACTCACATGTAAAGTGCCCCAGCACTGAAGACAAGCTTGTGCAGTGCTGCCCATGGTTGGTCCCTACAAGATCCCTCTCCAGCCACTGCAGGGGGCAGAGGAAACAAGGGAGAGAGAAAGTGGCAGTGTGGTTTGGTGAGTCTCAGAGGGGGCACTGAATGGGGGGTGTTGTTCCTACACCACAAGATCCTCCAAGTGGGAAAACATCCCAGCAAGCCCTGTGAAACAAAGAGCACAGGGGGCAGGAGGAGTCTGAGCAGGAGAGGGGACCTGTGGCTCATCCCAGCCGGGCAGGATCTCTGTCCAGCAGCACTCACCCACTCTGCCCCAGCTGGACTCACACCACCGCAGGGAGCAGTCACCTCCACACCGTGGACTTGGCAGGGCTTGGAGCAAAGCTCCTCCTTGCCAAAATGTGACTTTACATTTTGGGCTTCACACCGAGTCCTTTCCTAATCCCAACTCTGAGTGTCTGATGTGACTGTGAATGGCTGAGCTGCAGCTGTGTGCGGTGCAGCAATTTATCCAAGTAATAGGGGCTGCTTTATATGCAGCATGTACCTCAAAGGCATACTATATCACTAACATATTTTTGCCTGGCTTCATATAAATATTTATAGGTCCCGTGTGTGTGTGTGTGTGTGTGTGAGAGTACATGAAAATAAATAGTGTTACTTTTTGGTATCACAATACGTATTTCTAGAAGAGAAATTAGATATTTCACGTGTGCATACCTAGCACCAACACAGACCACGGAAGGGAGCATCTGACTCCATGCTCACTCCTGGGTGGCTCTGAAGAGCTCCTGTGTGAGCACGTCCCTGTCATCTCCATCGGAGTGTCCCTGTCAGCTCCATTCCGGCACTGGCACGGTGCCTGGGTGTGATGGGGACAGCTTTGGGGCCTCTCCTGTGGGTGTCACTGTGCAATCGCTCAAGAGCTGCCGAGCAGCGCTGCCTTGGGAGGGGATTTGGCCCAACAGAGGGAAGGAAAATATTCCTCACGGCCTGACATGCTGCCAGCGCTGCTGATGGCCAAGAGCTCTGGATTTGGGTGCTAGTTCCCTTTGGCCTGTTCTTTTCCAGTTGCTCTCCCCCTCCTGCTAAAATCCTAGATCTCACTCTGATTCTCTCCTCCTGCCTCTGGCTCAGGCTCCCCCTCCTCCTGGGCAGCTGGTGGGGCTCTGAAGGGCTGTGGTAACTTCTGAAAGTCCAGAGCTGGTGGGAAGCAGACATGGAGGAGAGGACCTGCCATGGGTACAGGCTTATTTATGATCCCCTCTCCTCCCTGCTCTGATGCATTCAGCTGTTCTGAGCCTACCTCACCTTCAAAAGCCACTTGTTCCAGTTTCTCTTCAGGTAAAACTTCACTTTTAGGTCCAAAAGCTCTGTTTGGAGGAAGAACTCATCCAGCAAATCCACCTTAAACTTCTCACTGCTCAAGGCCCTTCCTCCCACCTCAAGACACAGCCACCAGACCCCAAAATGCTGGGGGCACATGCAGCCTCTGCCCACTCACTGCCCATGTAGCCCCCAGAGGTCCTGCCACCGTGGGGTGAGAAGGGGCAGGAGATGCTCCCGTCGAGGCCAGGGCTGTGCAGCAGCTCCGGTGGCAACAGAGCAGCCAAGGCTGGAGAGGGAGGAAAATGATGGCAGGGGGAATGGGCGGAGCTGTGATTTCTTTTGTCGGGAAATCAATAAATCAGCGGGTCTGGCACTTCTCCGGCATCTGATCCTGCTCAGACATCCAGGCTGGAAGCAGGCAGTGCAGGGAGCTGGAGGCTCTGCAGTGCAACTGAAATCGGAATCCAGAAAATACCTAAAAATAGCAATCAAATGATCCCTGACCCCATTAGTCATCTCCCTCCCCAGAAGTACAGATGAGGGAAGCAGGGACTCCAGCTGAAGCCCTGCTCCTTCCCTGAGGGAGCTTTTCTGAGGAGTCAAAAGTGTCCGCAGCAGCCCAGCAGTGTCATTCCCTCACTGGTGCTGAAGGTGGGGTGGGTTGTGGGGTGGAAACGCCTTTATTTCCTTTTACAAGCAGATCTACCTGAGACAAAAGTTGATGGTTTTGATTTCTCCTTTCATCTCGCAGCAGTTATGACATTTATGTCCCAGCATTTCTGGGCATTTCAAACTCAGCATTCCTGGTGAAAACAACCAGAAGAGGTACTTGATGGTTTAACTTGTGAAGGTTTAATTCCCTGTCCCCTGTTAATATCAGCTGGTCTCCGTTTCAGAATTGGCAATGGTAATTGGTACCTGAGCACGGGATAACTGTTCCTAGGCTTTGCTCCTGTCAGCCCCAGCGACAGCTCTGTCAGTCACCAGGTGATTTATGCAGGCTCAGGGCCTCACAGGGATGGGTTTTGGTGCTCCTGTCGCAAACTGCTTCTGTTTCTTCCTTCGTGCCTCTCATGCTCACTCACAAGCTGATGCTCCTCGTTGTTATGGTTGATTTCTCTGAGCACGGGACAGAGTCAGCACTGCATTTTTTTACAGAGACACTGGTGTGGGCACACCCTGCACCCACGAGTGAGTTCACATCCCGTGGTTCCTGTGCATGCCAGGAACAGCTCTGCGATGTGTAGGGGGCGGTGGGCAGCACCCTGCAGAGCCCCGGGGGCTGCCAGCTCAGCTCCCAGCTGCGATCCCCCTGCAGGGCCGGGCAGAGGGGGTCACCATCCTGCCCAGGTGCTCCTGATTAGGTGGTACATGCTTGGATGGGGGTTGGTGAGACCCTCAGCACTGGGACTGTCCCCCATCTCCCACAAGGACCGGGGTTGTGGTCTGGAGCTTGGCTGGCACCGCTGCAGGACCCTCAGCAGCCAGCCTGCGGGGTGCTGATGCTGCGGGCAGAGCTCCTTCCCCGGTGCTTGCGGGCTGGAACGAGGAGCTGTCTGCCGGGGAGGGTGGGGAGCTGTAAAGCTTTGCCTGGGCAGGTGTGGTGCTGCCCTGAGGGACGGCGTGCAGGAGCAGCTGCTCCCCACGGGGAAGAGTCGTGTCCCAAGCACAGCCCTGTGCTGGAGTCACCTGGCTGCCTGAGGCCAGGCACCTGTGACCACAATGGGTCCCAGCTCCATCTGGGACACATCGAGGCAGAGCTGGCCCAGGAGCCCGGGATGGAGCAGCAAGCAGCGAGGGAGGCACAGCACTCACCAGTGTTAGCACACAGCCAAAAACTAAATAAAAGGCCCTTTGTGCTCCTTCTCATTAGTTTGTGTCTCCCCATGCAGGGGAAGTAATTATCCATTTCTTCACGCTGTTGTGTGCTCTTCGTGCTGTCTCGGGTGCATGCCCAAACACCTTGTCTGCAGTCAATTGATGCTTCTCGCTTCCCTATTCCCTGAAAGGGGTGTTCCCTGTGTTCCATGTGGTTGGGCTTTGTCTGCCTTTGTTTTGCTTTTTTTTCCCTCCCCGGTGCCCACTTAATTACCCAAATAGGCGCAATGCTGCCTTTAGGGCGGGATTATTTCCCACATGGGAGGAGCAGCTCCGGCTCTCCAGGCTATGCCTGCACTCCCGTGCAGGGACACTCACCCGTGCTGAGCCAGTGTGGGAGCTCAGGGCTCTGGACCCCCAGTTCCAGGATAGCTCTGTACCCATGGGGTGTGGCCACCTCTTCAGGAAAAGTAGATTCAAGGTTATGGAAGCGAAATCTCTGTTCCCTCCCACCAGATGTTACCCAAGGGGGTCTGAATTCCTGTGGCCCAAAGAGCAGGAGGTAATTTTCTGGGGCAGCATCTCATGGTGGCTGAGGAAGGAATAACTCTGGCTGTGCCAGGTTTTAGTTCGGGTGGCAGACTGTGTGCTCAGCTCCTGGGCAGTGTGTGAACTGCCTCAGCCTGCGTGTCCCTGGGGGGACAGGGCGTCCCCGGGTGAGACACGGAATATCCCTGAGTGAGATGGGATGTCCCTGAGGGGGAAGGGATGCCCTGAGAGAGATGGGATTCCTGCATGTTGCTTTGACAGCCCTGATGGTTTCTTATTTTAGCCTTGACCACTTAAACCTCACCTCCTGCCTCCCAGCAATGATTAATTGGGAAGATGTTGCTGAATTAAAACTATTGATGTCCCCTCCTGAAGGTCGGGCTGGTAATAAAGTCATATGATAGTGTTTACTAAACATACTAAATTAATTACCTGCCATTTTCATGCCTGTTAATGATTTGTTTGTGATGCTCTTCGCTGTTGTAATGGGGGACCAGTGGCTGATGGACCTCTCTTCTTTATGATTGTAATTAAAAAGGCAGCAATTAGAGCATTTATGCAGAAATAACAGCCAGGATCCAAACCTTGGGTAGGGTGTGTGATCTGCACTCTTCCTTAAATGCCACAGTTATGGGCTCCTGCCTGGATGTACATCAGGTTGCTGCAGCGGAATCCTTGATAAATCCATGAGGGTTTTCCTCATCATGTCCAAAGGGACATTCCTCCTGTCCAAAGGGACTGTTTTTAAACTGGTATTTCGCAGCTGAAATGTGGAGGTGAGGTTTACTGTAGAACAGAGATCACAGCCTTGTGACGAGGCTGTTCCCTCGTCAGGAACATGGAGCTGGGAACATGCAGGGCTGCATCCCTGCTTTGCTTGTTTGGGATCTCTGTAAAGCCAAGTGTGGAGCTACTGCACCCCGAGGTAGGGATGCGAGTCACTGAGCTGAGCTCAGCCACATTCCAGGTGGGGCAAGAAGCACAGACCTTGGTGTGGCATGGTGGGGCATATTTCGCCGAATCACAGAAAATCCCTCCTCCCTCCAAGTTCATCAAGTACAGCTATTCCCCAGCACTGCCAAGGTCACCACTGACCCATGTCCCCAAGTGCCACATCCACACATCTTGAATGCCACGTGTTGGGGACTGTCCCTCTTGGCTCTTTCCAGTACCCTCTGGGGCCAGCTCCCAGCAGGGTGTGTGGGGTCACTCTGAACCTCCTGTTCTCGTGGAGCACCTCCAGAGCTCCCCGTTGTCACACACGACTCTTTCTGTCTTGCAGGAAACAAAAGATCAGAACAGGCTTCGGAGGAACGGCTTCTCGGCAGATTTGCTCTGAAAAAGGAAATGGGTCCTCACAGAACCAAAGTTTCCAACTCTGTTATAACCACTTCTTAATATTCTAAAAATATCTTAAGGTATTTTCTGAACTCACGCTGGGGAGTTATTTTTGGGAGGAGCTCTGTCATCAAGACCAGCAGGAATCTGTGACTTGCTGTGGAGACAAGCTTGTATTTGTGAGTTAAAACCTGTTGGGAAGTGTCACCTATCTCTAGTTCCAGCAGAAGATGTAACCCATTCCCTCACAACCCTACTGGGAAGAGTAAAACCAGGAAGCACTGGCACTTGTCACATGGCCTTCACAGCGCAGGATTGTCACTCCTGTTACTTCACCTGTTTTTCTGCCATTGGCAACCACAATCGTGCCCAATTTACAGCAAATGGTGCCTTGGCACTGCAGTCAGGGAGGGAGTGCAGTGAGGGAGCTGGGTGCCCTTCACCCTTCCAGGGACAATGTGCCATTGGAGCAAAGGGACAGGGAGCAGGGGCCACGCCGTGGGGGTCACGTGGGGGTCCTCACGTGGGGGTCCCTTCATTTTCAGCCAATGCTTATGCAGGGAGGGAACAATATTTCCTGTGTCTGATGAGTATTAAATATTCCCCAAGCCATGAGGTCCCGGTGTGCATCAGCATATGGCAGAGCTGCCTCAGTGCTGGCCACTGAGAGGGGGGGTTCATTAGTAGGACATTTTTATGTATGAGAAGAAAACATTCCGATCCCTGCGGCTGGCAGCAGGCTGGTGTTTTACAGTTCTGGGAGGAATAGAAGGATCTGCTCATTGGCACGCTGCCCTGAAATGTTTATCAGCAAACATTTGTCCTTGTTTTCTTAAATAAAAAGATTGCATATTGCATGCTGGATTAGCAGTCTGCTGGAAACAGGCACTTTGGAAGGGAATGGGCAGTGGAATCTCTGGCTGCAGAGATGTACTTCTCTACCTTTAATCAGAAATGTACACATAGTTTGGGGGGGAGTTCAGCTGGGAAGAGGAGCAGGGGCATGGAGGAGGTTGGCAGCAGAGCCATTAGGAGCACTGGGAAGCAGAAATGGAGATGCAGGGGTATGGAAGCACCAGGAGCAGCTGGGGATGGGAAATTAAGCAGAGTTCCATCTGATGTCAGGCTGGACCCAGAGACAGATGGTACCCAGACCACATGACACACTTGATCAGAAGGAGCCTTTGCTCCAGTAATGGGAAGGTGGCATCAAGGGACAGCATCAAACAGGAATTTCAGTTCCAGAGGGCAAATGGTGCATGAAGATGCCCCAAACCAAAGGGCAAAACACAGTGGGCAGCAATGGCATCTGGGTACTGAGTTAGCAAATGCGATCCCCAGACAGAAAATCCCCCCAATAAATGCTTGACTTCTGAAATATGGAAGAGGGGCTGCCCTGGGCTGCAGGGGCTGTGGCAAGAGCAGCACATGCTCCCCCAGGATGGGGACCCTGAGGTCACCTGCATGAGACCCTCTTGCAATTCCTGGGCATTCACAGGGCCAACTCCTTGGTGACACCGTTCCCCAAGTCCTTGCTCTGCTGGCTGCGGGGAGAAAATTGTGTCAAACTGGAGGCAGGTTCAGCTCACCTCAGCCTCTTCGTGGGCTTGGGGTGCAGCACAGAAAACTTTCTTTTGATCCCTTCCTGAATCACTCTATGTCCTTTAAAGGCCGATGTCACACTGTGGGTAGGGAAAAGGAGTGATTCATGTCAGCACAGGGCTGGCACAGTAATGCACAGGGGGATGGAGCAGGCCAGCTGCTGATACTCCCCACAGAAATCTCCCCAGGAGAGAGCTTAAGGGAGATGCACTTTAGCCGTGGCCTGAGTGGGAGACTGGCACTGAAGCCCAGCTTTGGAGGAACCCTGGAGAACTGGAGAAGAACTGGAACTGGAGAGACAACCAGCTTTTGTCGCCAGTTCATGGCCATTGGGCATCCTCTGCCTGCACCACTGCCACTGCAGGCACATGCCTTCCCTCTGCAGCCCGAAATGTATTGGCTCTCAAGGTCCCTATGAAAGGATTTCTCTTCCCTTGCTTCCCCCTTGTTGAATCAGTAGAGGCAAATTAGGTCATGTGGAGCTAAATTGAGCATTAACTGTTCTCCCTTCAGAACTGCGTCTGCAGCCTCTCTGGGGAAATCAAAACCATTTCAAAATGTGACTGGGATCAGATCCTTCCCTTCCAGGGCTGGAGAACTCTGGATTTTTGGAGGGGGCTCTGAGAGAAAGCTCCTCATGAAGAGCAGGGCTTTGGGGAGGTGTGAGGGTGCAGATTGGCTGGGAAGGGGCTGGAGTGTCCCACCTGCCCTGGCAGCCCCCTCCTCCTCAGCTCTGCTCCCACACCTCACGGCACTGCTGTGCCTTTCCCTGGCTTCTGCACACCCGTGCTGCTCCTGCTGCAGTCAGCAGCTCGAGGTGGTGGGATCAGTCCCTGCAGTGTCTCTCATTACCCAACTCTCCCACTGCTGCTGCAGGACCTGGGAAAGCTGCTGAGAGTCTGGAGTGAGAGCTACAGAGACTGTCCCACCCCTGTGGAACTCTGTGTGGATTTGACCTGTGCTGGGGCCCCCATCCCTGCCCGCTGCACTGCCCATGACTCAGCTTCCTCCTACAGGAATCCCTGGCAGCAGGAGCAGCATGGGGCTCCCTGAATCCTGGGGAACCCGACCCTCTCTCTGGGCACTCCTGTCCCACAGGAACATCTGTGACTGGAGCTGCTCTCCATTACCCTGGGGCTGGGAGCTGTTTTCCATCACTGCCTTCCATATTTCTTCCAGATCAGCAAGCTTCAAAGGCAGCCTGATGGTGAACCACAGCACATGGAGTAGTGAAGGACATTCCTTCTAGCTCTGAAGGCACCTGGACCAGGGCTGGTGCAGGTCCTGCCTCTCCTGGAGGAACCCAGCCAGAGAGCCCGAGAACTCTGGGGTCAGTATTTCCTGGGCACAACTTGGTCAGTGATGGTGGAAAGGTGCAGGAAGTCCTTCCTGGCACCTCATGGCTGCTGTGGTGCAAGGTGAGAAGTCCTGTCTGTATGGAATGGTGCCTGCAGAAATAATGGGGTAAAACCTGGGAAAAGCTAAGTGCAGGGAATGGCTTGAATAGTGAAGCTGGGCTGGGTAGGAGGGAGCCTCTGGCTACACATACCAGAATCACTCTGTGGGCTCTTTCCTCCTTCCCACTCTTTTCCCAAGCTGCCCTCTCCAAAAAGGCTTGTCCTCACAGGCTGGTTCCATGGATACATTCCAGGTAAGCTAATGAGACCTGAGGGGTGCTGGTGGCTGCCTCAGTGCCAGTGAAATGGGGCTCTTCATTGTGTGAGGTGGTGAAAAACTCAGCAGGAGCACCACAGCCTGGGATGGGCTGTCCATCCACCCTGCTCCCCCTGCCAGCAGCAGGAAGGGGAGATGGCAGCAGGACGGACCCAGAAGCTTTGATGTACAGGGCGAGAGCTGCACTCGGGTCCTGCTGAGGGTGGCAGAGCAGAGGGCTGGATCCATGGAAGCTGCTGACAGAGGAAAGCAGCGTGTGGCTGGCTGGGCTTCCCTCGGGAAGCATGCACCCTGGTGGAGGCTTGCTGCCTGAGGTGAGGAGCTAAGTCAGGCTGTGTGTCTCAGGAAAGTCCATGTGCTCAGGGGCTGCAGGAGCCTGGCCAGCCCCTTGGGAACTCTGAGTGACTCCTGATTTCCTGAGGAAAATCCTCATATATATGGGAAACCCTTCTGCACTCACCAGCTGTTCGCCAGCAAAACTCTGCCAGCTGAAACCAGAGAATTTGAGTGGTGCATAGAGGACGAGAAAACCCTCAGAGAGTGGTCTGGGGCCTCAAGAAACAGCTGATACCCTCTGGAAACAGATTGTGTCTCTTCCTGATGCTCCTGACCCTCCCTTCCCTACCTGCCCTATGATTGCTAGTCTCAGCCACTGTCAGGCTCCAGGAGCAGCAGCTCCCAGGTGCTCCTCTTGCTCACATGATGGGAATTGAGAAGGAGTTGCAAGTGGCCTGATAAGGTTTGGAAGGCGCCTTATAGACCATCTAGTTCTAACCTCCCTGCCATGGATGGGAGTGTCGAGATGCCTGAGGGATTTTCCTGGGATGCCCAGTAGCCTGTTGTAAATACCCTGGGGATACTGTGGAACACAGGTGGCCTTTGCAAAAGCACCCACATCCCCTAAAATAGTTTCCCAGCCAAAGCTGAGATGTTATTTAACGAGCCTCGAATTTGGATAAGGCTGGTTTAAGCAGATCCCTAGGTTTTCTCAGCTATACAGGGCTCTGAATGAGCAAGATTCCAAGTTTCTGCAGCAACAAATGTGTGTTTGCACAGATGGGAGGTTTACCTGGTTCTCTCCATCTGAGATGGGTTATTTACCATAAACATGTTTGCACTGGAGTTGTGAAATGAAGGCATGCTGATTGAAAACCTTGGAGCAGCTGTTGCCTCGGCATCCCCCAGGAAACTGTCACTGCCAGCTTTTCTTCCCATGGAAGTGACACTGCAGATCAATCTAGGGAATGAGTGTGGTGTTGAGGAGGGGTTTCTGTCATGCTGCCAGGGGAATAGCAAATTC
Organism: Tichodroma muraria; assembly: GCA_013390105.1. Classification (NCBI taxonomy): domain Eukaryota; kingdom Metazoa; phylum Chordata; class Aves; order Passeriformes; family Sittidae; genus Tichodroma; species Tichodroma muraria. Next base: position 121,481 of record WAAG01005224.1, read on the forward strand.
CTGTTTGATGCATTAAGCAGCATGTAAAAATTTAATCAAAACTGCATTTATTATACATGATAGTGGGGAAAAAAAAACCTGGTAAGGGCTCCTACTCTTCATTAACTGCCTTAAAATGACTCAAGAGGAGAGGGAAAGTGCTTAGCAGAAAAGCTTGAAAAGAGGAGTGTTGCCATTAGTATTACTGAGGTGACCCAAAAAGTATTTGGAGCAAATAAACTCCCCCTGGATAAAGTGCAGTGCCTGAGCCAGCAGTCATGAGCAACCCAAGGGATTGTGATGTGCTGGGGTCTTCATCCCATCCCTGGTGTCCCTCCTTTCTGGCTGGTCCCTCCTGTGTGGCATTGACTGGAGCTGGCACTGGAGCAGGAGAGGCTCTGTCCCTGGAATTGGCTTTTTCCATGCTGGATGCAGTGTCATGGACACAGCCAGTAGGTGTGACTCTGTGTGTGACTTCTGCTTCTCCTCCAGGAAAGGCAGAGGTGTCCCCAAGGTGCATCAGGTGTGGGCAGGTCTCCTGCCTGGGTTCATGGTGACCTCAGGGGAATCATGGGGGACTTCTGCTGCTGCTCACAATTCCCCAGATGCTCCCCCAGCAGACAAGAGCTCTTGTCCCCCTTGGTGGGCAGTGGGTGGGCTTGGCTGGTCCTCTGCTCTGTTTGAGCAGAGGTTTGGTGAACTCAGTAACTGGGCAAACAACATAAACTCAGGAAGGTAAATAACTGTTATTTTCCAAGCTGAGTGGAGGCATGACAGTGTTCTTCATTGAGGGAAGGCAAAACTGACAAAGAAGAGGCTCTTGGACTAACTCAGAGCGGGATGAAGGGAAGGAGCCACAGCCTGGTGAGGGATGAGGGTGAATGGAAATCTGGGAGGTCTCCTCAGTGACATTCCTTGTGCTCGGCTTGTCCCACTGTCCTTTTGTCCCTGGAGCTGAGGGCACTGAGCACAGAGCTGTGGAGCCCACTGGAGGGGTGGGCTCGTGGGGGTGAGGACCAGAACCTCACAGGAAGCCATTCCTGGGAAAAGCCTCCTGGGCTTGTCTCCATCTTGCTGGGACAGCAGGGGCATGTCTCCAGCTTCCTGGAGGGATTTAGGCATGGACAGGAGAGTGTGGAGCACAGGGACTCACTTCTGGCAGCTGCTGTTCAGCCACCGTGAGGGGCTGAGAAAATATGGGCAGGTTTTTATGGAAAGGGTAAAAGCCTCAAGTGCAGGTTGGAATTCTTAATGGAGCACCTCCATGAGCCTCTTTCCTCATGGTATGCAGCAGCATTGCCAAGGCTGATGCTTGTCTGAGCGTGGCTTAAACGTTGGAAGGGTCTGCTGGGCTCAGTCTGTGGTGGGAGTCGGAGCAGCTGCTGTGCTCCTGCTCTGCATCCCAACAACCAGGGGCTCAGATCCCTTTCATGGGATGGGAAAGTGTCCCCTCCTCTTAAACAACCCCGTCTGCATTCCCTCCTCTGCCTCCTGTCCGTGCCTGCAGCCCTGGGGCAGCAAGGCAAAGCCTGGGGTTGGCAATGTGAGAAATCAGATAAATCAGGAAAAGAGAACTTTTATTTTTTTTCCCAGCAGTTAAGGAAAAGAAAAAAAAGAAAAAAAGAAGAAAGAAATGAAAAGAGAAAGGAGAAAAGCTGTTGAGAGGAAAATTAATCTGGAAGTCAGGTCTCTAGGAGTCAGAGGGAAATTGTTTTCAGAGAGAAAATTATTGCAAAATACTGCATGAATGGGATTTTACCCTGTCAGACAAAAAGTGGAGTTGAGGGAAGGCTGGGCTGGTGGCACTGGTAATTCGTTTTGACTGTAATTTAAACAAGGCAGGAGCTGCTGGAGCAGGTCCTGGCAAAAAGACAGAATTCTCCTGCCGGTGAGAGGAGCTCGGTGGCCTATTGCTGGGAAACAACTTTGCTGAAATGTTTAATTTGGTGATTTTTTTAAAGAAAAACAAGCCTTTTTCTCTTTCCAAACTGATGTTCTTAAATGCAGTGTGGCTTTTTTTTTTTTTTTTCAGATTAAAATGAAACAAACCCCATCACAATGAAATAGTTCAATAAGATGGTAATACTTTTATTTTGGGAAAAGCCAGATTGATTTTATTTTTCTTGCTTTAATAGTGGGCTGAAAAATAAATACTTTGCACTGATCTGTTGTGTGTTTGTTGGGGCAGAGGGATTAGTTGTGCCTGCTGCAGAGTCTGGGAGCCCTTTTTGTATTGAGGGGAGAAAATGTTGAAATATAGAAAACACATGTCAAGAACATGACGAGGGGTTAGGAGGTTATTTAGCTCTGGCCGTATTGTTGGGTTTTCATTGAAAAATCAATAATAATCTTGTCCCCATGTGTCAGCAGTCAGTCCTTTGCAGATCCATGGGGATGAGCTGGTCAGTCAAGCCACCTAGATCGAAACCCCTGGAAGGTTTGGGGAAGAGGGAAAATTCATTTAAGGCCAACATGATGCTAAAAAGTGTTTTTTTCTCTGCCGAGACTCTCTGCCAAAGGTTCCCTGTCCCCACCACATCCCTTTCACTCCATCCCTGCTCTCCCTTGCCAGGAGCTCCCAGCCAGCACCAGGCAGACCCTGGAGCTTGGGGCAGCTGTGCCCAAGCACAGGCCCCTGACCAGCACCAAACCTTTGCTCCAGGCCAGCAGCACCAGAGGGCTCCCATTGCAGTTCAGTTTCATGCACGGGACACTCCCAGGGGCTTGGAAATCCATGGATGTGTTCATGCCTGTGGTGGCAGCTGAGGATCTCACCAGCCTGGGAATACAAGAGAGAAAATTTTTATTTAATAGCAACCACTGCCATAAAAAATGGAAATATTGAGGGGATGTCCCAGAACTTCATCACTATCCATGGATTTTACTGAGGGAAGTTACAGCCATGGCTCATATGCAAAAACTGTCTCCTGACAATTCCTGGGCAGAAGCAGTGCTTCTGGATTTGTGCTTTTTTGGTTTAATCCGATGTCCCAGCACAATACCATCAGAAGGAGCCAGAGCTGTTAAATCCATCCAAGCCATGCTTCCCAAAACAGCTCCTGGATTTCCTTTCTCTCTCTGTGCTATTTATATTCCTTGTGCTTGTGGAGAGAACTCAGCTCCAGAACGCTGCCTTTTCTGCAAGTAAATAAACCCGCTATTCTATTTTTTTATTCTTTTTTTTTTTTCCAATAGGCCTGAAATAAACACTCAAAAAAGAGCAGCAGGGTACAGGGAGCTGTGAGCTGGGGCTGAAGGGGTGAACTCCCTTTCTATCCAGAGGGATTAAGTGAGAGGTGTGTCACAGCCAGGTGAGCTGGAGACCCCAGGGCTGGTTCGCCAGGACTGGGAAAGAAGCAGGAGAAGGGAAGCCTATCACCCCACTGGAGATCATCACCCCAGCCTGACCCCTCTCCACATCACAGCCCCATCTTGGCCATCTCTGTCACGGGCAGACCCCCTGGAAGCCCTGGATTAAGCTTCGCCTCCTTTTTTAAATTTAAAATCCAGCTGCCTGGAGATGCATGTGCGCTTCAGTGACTCCTCGGTCCAAAAAGCTGCTGAGTGGATAAATGGTTTGAAATGGTTGATGCAGAAATTGGGTCTTGGCATTTCCAGGAGGAGGAGTTCTAAGTCTTTTCGATTTACAAAGTACTTGGAAATTTGGAGTTAAAAGATCAGCTGAAATGGAATGGAAATTGTTTGAAGTTCTCTAAATATGTGTGTATGGGTACATACACAGGGGAAAAAAGGGAGACGGGGAATTCTGATTTAAACTATTTTCTTTGTGCCTTGGGTATATTAATTTTATTTCAGCTCTTTGTCAGGTTTTGTAAAAAGACTCTTACTTCTTATTTTTAATTTTCTTGAAGATGTTTCTTGGATCAGGATACAGCACCAGCAGCCTGGGGAATAGGGAAGAAGACCGGCACAAAACCTTGATATGTCCTAAGGTTGGCAGTGACAGAAAGAACCTGTGCTAGAAGCTAGGGAAGAAAGGAAAACCTTTGTGCACCATGAGTGTATCTGTACTAAAGGGTTACCCAGCATCCAAACCACAGGGTTACATGGCAGAGCTGTGATTATGTGGCTAGTGCAATTATTGCTGTCAGAGAGGTGTTTACCAGTGCAGGGCTGAGGAATTCCAGTGCTGATGTGATTTCCTTCCTCTCTAATTCTTCAAGCCATTAATCTGAACAGACTTTTATCATCCCCTTGCTGCCTTCCTGTGCATGCAGGATGATAAATGATCCACGGGCCACTCTGGGTTGTTGTGTTGTGATTTACTGCACGGTGTTGGCTCTGGGGCTGGGCTGGACTCTCCCTCCCTGCTGTCCCCGGCCACCAGGCCTGGACTGGGCAGTTGGAGCCACCACTCGAACTGTGGTATGTGTACTGCCAAGACCATATATGGGGACTGGAGGGGGATGCTATTTTTTTGTCTGGATAGCAGTTTCTGCTTAATTTTCAAGACCTGGGTCAACAAAAGCGCTTTGGAAGTAGTGTAACAGCATCCTGCAGCGATGGCAGATCCAGAACCAGAGGCGCTAAGCTTGGGATGCTGTGCAGGGAAAAGGCAGCTGCTCCTGCTCATCCTCTCCATGGCTCCTTTGTGTCACCAACGCTCTGTTTTTTTTCCCCTGTGTTGTGAAGCACGTGGCTCATGCCTCCCTGTGCTGGGGGATGCTGTGGGAATGGCACAAGGATGCTGTGGGGATGCTTCCCCTCCCCGTCACCACTGCTCCCATGTCATACCATTACTTGCTTAGGTCAAGCACCTTTGGTGATGGAGGGGATTTAAGTGCCACATTTGATGCTAAGCTTAAGGTGGGAATGTGCACTATCTTTTTTCCCCCCAGAAAAACCCACTATGATGGTTTGTATCTGTTTAAATCACATTTCTTCCCTGGCAGCCAGCATGGCACACTGCAACCGCACAGAGGGTTTGGAAATGGGGAAGGATAACACAAAAAAGATATTTCCCTGGCTCCTCCATTTGTGTAGTCCTGTTCTGTTCACCAGCCCAATGCTGTGCTGAACTATTTTACCATCATCCGTTTTCTTCCTCAAAATTTCGTTTGAATTCCCAGCCCTGATGCTGTGGGTGTATTGGACATCCTTCAAGCTCTCACTGCCTCTGAGAGCCCTCCTGTCCCTCACTCCATGGGGCAGGGCCAGCCTGTGCTCATCCTCCCTGCTTCGAGGGAGACAATGGCAGATTACACATTCCTCATTCCTCTTCTGGACTCATTTTCCAGCACAGGAGCATTCCCTCCCCAGCATGGATGCTGCATACCAAACATGCTGCAGAGCTTCTGACATGTTCAGTTCAAGGTCTTTTCTCTAATAGCCTCAGCTTTGTCTTCTCAAAATCATTCCAAAGATCTTGCTGATGGCTTGGGAGGAACAAGTGCTTAGTGGTGTCATTTTGGGTGTGAATCTTAAAGGCAACTTGTGAGGTGGGTCTGACTGAGGGGGAGGTGACACCCCCCTCTGTGCCACCCAGTACCATTAGTCCTATGTGCACTTGGCAATTAAAGAGACCAGTCTAATTAAAACAATATAAATTGGGATTTCCTGAAATGGGACTGGTTAATGTCGTGTCATGCTGCAGCAACCTGGAGCTGTGAATTAGACTGGTGGTGCCTGGCCATGGCCAGGGCTGCCAGCACTGAGCTTTGAATCATATCTGCTCCTGGTCTCCAGAATAGAAATGTTTAATTCCAGGGGTTCAATAAATAATGAGTCTCTTTTAAACACAGACAGTAATTCATGGCCTCTGTGCAACAGCAGCTCAAAGATCTTAATTTAAAGGTCTTTACGAGGATGATGCTCTCATGTGCTGGGGATGGTTATGGAGTCTTTCATTTTCAAATTACTAGGTAGAACTGAGCCCTGTTTTAATCTGGCCATTAATTAGAGGGAGTAATTGTTGCCCAGGGTCTCTCCAGGAGCTCTAATGTGAAGAGGAGCAGTCATTTAGTGTGGTGCTGGTGGACGGAAGCCTGCGGCACTCGGCTCTAATTGGGTCCCAGCCCTGGGGAGGATGGGACCGAACAGAGCCGGAGGCTTCAGACCTTGCCTCGTTCATGCCTCTGGTTGCGACGAATTCGCGGTCTGACTGCAGTGAGCCACAGGCAGGGTCGGTGCAATCCGCTCTGATGAGACCGGGGTTCGCGTGGCGTCAATCAGCGCTGCCGGCGCGGCGGAGGAGGGGGCTGGGGGCGATCCTGCCGCCTGGGAGCCGGCTCTGCTGAGCCCCTGTGCCCGCAGTGAGGTGCGAGATCAGCGGAATCTGACACACCACGCCTCTGGGTCCTCCTGAGCTTGGGACATGGCAAGAGGCACCCATCTCCGTGCAGGGGCTGTGAGGGAAGGAGGATGGAGAGGGAGATGGACCCGAGGGCAGCTCCTGGGTAAAGGATGCTCGAGCCATGGGGAGCATGGAGAGGACCAGGAACAGGGAGTGAGTAAGGGTTTGAGAGCTGATGGGGGGCACTGAGAGGGACAGGGAGCAGGGAGAGCAACCGATAACGGGGAGAGGGACAGGGAGCAGAGACTGAGTGAGGGTATGAGAGAGGATGGGAAGGAGGGAGAAGAACTGGGAGCAGGGAGAAGGACTGGGAGAAGGGAGAGGGACCAGGAGCAGAGAGAGGGACTGGGAGCAGGAAGCAAGGAAGGATAGGAGTGGTGATGGAGAGGAGAGAGCAAGGAACTTGGAGCAAGGAGTGGAGGACGATACAGGAAGCAACGGAGAAGAGCCCATCCTGTGGAACAATAGAATCAAGGATAGCCTGAACAGCTGAACCACCATTTGCCTTTCCTTGACCTATGTCCTGGAGGTGATTTGTCAGAGCAATGGCTCCCTGGGTCCAGAGCCCAGTGCCCAAGCCCATTTAGGTTTCTCCCAAAAGAGACATCCAAGATGAGACAGCCAAATCCAAACTGTGTGTTCCCATCTCCCTCTTCACTGGTGTTTTTGTTTGATTTGTGCACCTCACTCCGTGCTGGAGGGCTGCAGTGAGCTCCATTGAGCTCCTTAGATCAAGCTCCGAGGATTTACTGGGGGGGNGGTGTTTTTTTCTGCAGCCAAGGTTTCAGAGCTGTGGCTCTTGGCACCCACATCCTCCCAGCATGGGGAGGGGGCAGTGGGAGAGAAGGGAGGCCTTTGTTGTGGGAAATGGCTTTGACAGCTGTGGTGGGGCAGATATTTATTGAACCCATTTTCACCAGTGGCTATAAAAATGGTTTTCATCCTGATCAGGCTGCTTTCCTTCCTCTCTTGTCACATGCTTCTGCTGCCACTCACCCAGTGAAGCACAGCAGCTTGGTGAAGCGATTCCCTGGGACGCCCAAATTTCCGTGGGTACCTTTGGCAGAGATGGATGGGGGCTGATGGGAGCAGTTTTCTGGGATTTAGGGCTGTAGCTGCTAAATGGAACAGTTTGGGCAGGGACCAGCATCACTTGTGATGCCAGCACTTGCACCCCAAAAGTGTTTGAAAGTGAGACAGGGTCATTTCCCAGCAGAGGGGAGAGGCACTGCCTGGGGATGGATCCTGTGGCTCTTGGGGACATGGATAGCGGCGGCCTTGGCAGTGTTGGGGGCACGGTTGGGATTGATGGTCTCAGAGGACTTTTTCAATCAAAATGATTCCATGTTCCTGTGTGCTGCAGGCTTTCAGGGGGAGAAGCAGGCTTGGAATTCAGGATAATCTCCGCGTGCTGAAAAAATAGCCCAAAATCAATGATAGAAGATTCAATAATAACAAGTGTAAAGCACTGCACTTAAGCAGGAGAAAAGTGTGCAAGAAGATGAAAGGAGGAATAATTGGCTCTGCAGTGGATTCCCTATTTTTTATTTATTTACTGCCCATTTTTTATAGAAGGAACTTCCTAGGGCTGGGACAGCAGGGGCAGAGACACACAAGGGTGTGCACACTTGTGGGGAGCCCAGAGAGTGTGCAGAGGGGTTGGGATGGGACATTCCCTGTGTGTCCCTTCCTCCTTGTGCCAGCACCTTGACCCAACACCAGGCTCTGCTCTCCCTCACATGAAGGATTTCACAGCCTGGCTGTGAATACAGGCAGCCCCACCCTTCAGAGAAAGCTAGAATGTTTGGGATAAAATGATGTCCAGGCTGAGAGGGACCCTGGCATCCTCCCAAATGGACCACTGGCAGGGCAGGGCCAGCCCAGAGCCACAGCCCCACATCATCCCTCAGCACTGGAGTGACTGCAGGCCTGGGAGCTCCAGGGTGCAGGGACAGCAGCTCTGGAGTTAATGGATGGGGAGCAGGGTTCGATGTGCTTTAGTGTCTGTTTGAAGAGTCATGGAACACTTGGGGCTATTTAATTGAAAGTAACTGTGCAAAACCCAGAATTAATTCTTATTAAACATCTGCAGTGACATTTTCTTAAATGGAAATTAAACAGGGATTAAGGTGAAGCCTCCTAAGACTCCCTCTGTTGTGACCAGGAATACTTTAAGGCACCAGAGTATGTTACATTTGAAGAAATGAGTTGATCTGGATGCACTCATGTTTTTCCCTCTCTGTGTGGCTGCTCAGGCAAGCAGGGGGAGTTGGAAGGGATCTTAAAAAAACATCTGGTTCCAACCCTTGGCCATGGTCAGGGACAACTTCCACTATCCCAGTTTGCTCCAAGCCCCATCCAAGCTGGCCCTGAACACTTCTAGGGATAGGGCAGCCTCAGCTGCTCTGGGCACCCTGTTCCAACTGGAAACCCCATGTGAGCTGTTGGTGTGTTTGAGGGAGGAAAAAGAACAAAGAGAAGGCTGGGAACAAGGGAGGGCTGGGAAGAGTGGCCAGGAGGGATGGAGTGTCAGGAAAAGGGGCACCTTGAAGGCCCTATCTCTCTTTGGGGCTGAGCCCCAGTCACTGGAGCAGCAGCCACGTGGATCACTGTCCCCACCGATGAGAAGCATGACCTGTTGAGAAGATGAAAATTTGGCTGGACATCAGGGCAGGAGAGATCCTGTGGGAACAATGGGGACAGAAACCTCTGTTTTTTATGATTATTAGGTTTCCAACAGAGGCTGTGTGCCCAGAGCTAGAAGGAGGAGGCTGCTGCCCACCAGCTCTGTTCAGTACAAGGCTCCCAGCTTCCAGGTCCAGCCATCTCCTCATCCAATTCAATTAATTAAACATTCTCTCTTCCAGATTGCTGGCTGAGGGTGACACACACTTAATGAACAGCTGCAGGTCCCTAATCACATTGGCAATTAGGAATGTAATTAGAGCACTTGCAAATGGTTTTCATGATGATAAAACATGACAGAATAGAGCATTTTCACTCACTGTCAGCTGCCAGAAAATCTGTTACCCATCTAATGGCAATTTAATTACAAATTCCTCCACTACCCCGGTTTCTGGTCGCTCAGGTCCGTAGATAATTGGGCATCTCTTGGGCTCTGCTGTGGCATCACCCAGAAGCACTGGCCTGGAGCTGGGCATGAAGCAGAGGCATTTCTGGAGAGGAGGTCCAGGAAGTGGTTCCCTGCCACCTGGCCCCTGCTGAGCCTGTCTCCACCTGGGGGAATGGTTCCAGCTGTATCAGGGGGCATTAGGTTGGATCTCAGGGAAAGGTCCTTCCCCCAGAGGGTGCTGGCACTGCTCAGGCTCCCCAGGGAATGGTCCCGGCCCCGAGGCTGCCAGAGCTCCAGGAGCGTTTGGACAGTGCTCCAGGGATGCCCAGGGTGGGATTGCTGGGGGGTCTGTGCAGGGCAAGGAATTGGACTTGCTCCTGATGGGTTCCTTCCAAACTCAGGAAGTTCTCTGATTCTCTGATTCTAAGAGGATTGAGGGGAAATCCAGGTTAAACACAGTGCAGGGGCAGGCCCAGATACATGGGAAGGGCTGTGCAGAGGGCACGGGGGGCAGATCCCAGCTCCCATGGAACCAGGCATGGTAGGACTGGTCAAGGTATACTTTGACCAATCCAGGGGAAAATCCCACCTGGCTGAGGAGCCTTGAGAATACAGGTGTTCCATACATGACATCTGCTGTACCTGTGCCATCAGGGATAAAGGGCTCCCGTGCCACTAACCAGCCTCAGACTGCTCCAGCGCTGCTTGCCCTGGGCAGCTGAGGGTTGCAGTGACACAGAGGGAGCATCCCGACCTGGACACTTTCCCCTTCCCCCCCTTCCCAGGCCCTGCGGGCCTTTGGCCATCTCCATGCTGGCCACCTTGGGCCTCTGTGGGGGGCACTGGGTTGGGAAGTGCCTGAGGCTGTAGCTGAGGCAGTGTGTGGCTGTGCAGGGGATAGGGCTCAGGCTCCGTTGTGGCATGAGGATGAAGGTGCTCAGGGGGCTCAGAGGATGCTGCTGTGTATTTGTGCAGTGAGTGAAGTAAAATAACACTGTAATTTTGTCATCAGCAGCACTTTTCTCCATCCTCCAGGTGCTGTGTGAATGTGAAGAGAGTGTTTAATTCATTATCAGGTGGAGCAGGATTAAAAAGCCCATTTTACAAATGAAGACACGACTCAAGAGAAGTTATTCACATCAGGGTGACACGTGACACACTGGGAACAGAACAGAGGGACTTTAATGACAAATGAAGGGCAAAGGTCTGCAAAATGATGGACATATATTTTGGTACACGAAGGCTCAGAGCCCAGGTATCAATTAAATCATCAAACCAGCTGAAGGTGGTGATGGCTCCTTGTGACCATCAGTAACCATGGTAGCCGAATTTGTGGCTCTGATGGGCTTTGAGGAAAGTCCACAGGTAATTTTCTCATTGTTCTGGTGTTTAGCATCCTCAAATCATGGAATGGTTTAGGTTGGAAGGGACCTTCAAAATTACCCAGTTCCATTCTCCAGTTCCACCCAGCTCTTCCTGTTCTGACCTGCAGCCCCCTCCCACCACCTCCCCCATCACTGCTGCCCTGACAGCTCAGCACTGGCCCCATCACTCAGTAATTACTGATGGGCTGTGGTGGTAGAGGCACCTGTGCATTGGCAGGAGGACCACGATGGAGTCTCTGCCACAGGGCTGCTGAGTGCAGAGCGAAGGCAGTGGCGGCATCACACAGACCCAGGCTCCATCTGAGCATCTGGCTGATCAAAGGCAGCGAGCCCAGCACAGCTCCTGTCAGTGAGGAGCTGTAATGAGGATTTTCACACAGCCTGACTCTTTATGGAGAATGCCAGTGATGGGTGTCAGCCTGCTCGCCTGTGTAAATAAACAGGGACAAGTTAGAGCCAGGAGGCAGGGGAGCAAAGGCCATGTGGAGAGAAGGCACTCGGCTCAAAGCCATGGGAAATAGGGGGCAGGTTGGCTGAGGCCGAGGGAATTTTTGAGGCTCAGTTGCTCACTGTAGCTATGGAGGGCTGCGTGTGCCTCGGGGACCAGGCAGCCCCTACTCTGTGCAGCCCTGAATCCACTGTCTCGTGCAGAAACACCCACGGGAGCCTTCCTGTGCCCCCCTCCCTGGGCAGGAAGGACTGGGACCCCACTGCTCTCTGTGACATGTGGTGATGGGGGCTCTGCTTCAGCTCTGGGGGTCCCAGGGTCCCTTTGCCCCCCGACTCCTTGTGCCTTATTTTCTGGCTGGTGTTTACTTTAAAAACTCCTGGGACTGCTTGGTTCCTCGTATCTTGCACTGACCCAGTTCTTGCTCGTTGCCATGGAGAACTGGACCCAATTCCATTAACAGTCCCTGCGCTGCTCCTGCCTGGCTCCGAAGCTTGGAGGATTGCAGTGGTGAGCCTGGCTGGGATGTTCTCAGGAGAGGGGCCAGGTGGGATTTGCAAGGGCCATGAAGGTCTGGAGTCTCAAGCTGCCTGCTCCAGGTGGGTCAGGACAGTTCCTGCAGCTGAGGACAGGCTCCTGGAGCTCAGGATAGTTCCTGCAACTTAGGATGGGTTCCTGCAGCTCAGGAGAATTCCTGAGGCTCCCCCTGCAGCCATTTTTAGTCTGAGACACAAGCAATGATGTCCTCACCACCTCCCTCCCTCACCACCTCCCTCCCTCACCTTCACATGTCTTAAAGCCCAGAATTCTTCAATAAAGGCTTTTGGTCTCGTTCCAGGTGTTGTCCATCACTCCACAGCCAGACCAAGAATATTAAGGGATGCTCAGTCTAGCGATCAAGAATGCTTAGTTTTAGGGGCTGGTTATTCAGATGAGTATTTAAAATCTCAAGTCCCATGAAGGATTAATTTGGGCCAGCTCAAACTCTAACTCATTTGCCCTGTGCAGTTTATGAGCACCTCAGGGTGTAATTTTCTTTTTTGTTCATTTATTGAACTACTGGGGTTTTTTTCCCAGCCTGGAGTGAAATCACCAGTTAAAGGGATTTTCATTCCTGGATGACAGGGCTGTGGCATGTATTCCCAGTGAGGATTGTCCCATCCCAGTGCAAGCCATTGCTGCTGCAGACCGGACAGATGAGACATCCTGATGTCACTCGCTATATAAACCCAGTGATTTCTCATATCTCTTCACTTTGCAGCTTCCCAGAGCAGGGGGGAAGCCCCAGGGTTCCCAGGCAGTGGGTTTTTAAGCTTTCTCAAGGGAGGGATTTCTTAAATTTCCCATTTCATGAACAGAAGAAATGAAAAGTAAAAAGCCAACACCAAGTTTCCCCTCAGTCCCCCAAAGCCTGCCATTAGCCTTCCCAAGCCTGTGCCACATACTGTTTTTTTCCCCTCCTGGCTGACTTGAGGAATCCATTTCTGGTTTGATTTTCGGTATTTGTGACCCTGAAACCTCTTGTGTTTAAAGCACATTCCTGGAAAGCAGCAGCAAAGCTCATTCCATCATCTAAGAGCAGCCTTTCCCTTTCCATGAAACAACCTGCCATGTGAGTGATGGTTTTAAATTGGCTTTCACAACGAGGGATGCCGTTTCCTAGAAACCCGAGGTTGACAGGGAAAGGCACCAGATAAAGCAGAAGAGAAAGGGAAGAGCTCCTCCCTGGGCTCATGCTGGCACTGGCTGTTTCTGGGAAGAGGTGACCAGGGATGACATCCTGTAACCAGCCTCCCCTGGGTTCCAGCAGCTGCGACAGAGAGCCCAGGGCCACGCCCAGCACCCGCAAGGGCTGGAGCAGCCGGCTGTGCGAGGCCCTGGCTGCAGGGGACGTGGGAGCAGTCCCACGGCGGCGATGGCTCTCAGGGAGCTTTGGCCACAGCCAGAGGACACAGAGGTGACACAGCCACATTTCTTCCCCGGCACCATCTCAGTACAGGCTGACCCTTCGCCGTCTGCTCTCCCCTCGCTCAGCACGGCCCAGTCATTCCCGTTCCTCGGACTGGCACCAAATGGGCTGAGACAAGCCAGCCTGAGCAGCCCCAGCAGGGATGAGCTCCCAGATGCTGCCCCAGTGCTCCTCATCCCTTTGGGCCTTGCCTGGGGCTGTGGTTTGTCCTGGAGATGGGTTTCAGGTTGGGATAATAAAGCGCACCCACGGAAAGCCTCAGAGGAGAACACATCCTCCCCTCCCAGGACTCATTTCCCCACTTAACGCAGTCGTTCCACGGACGATGAAGGAATCTCCGGAGCTTCCTCTCACTCCATCTGGGTGAGATGGGGCAGGTGTGATTCCCGGCACGCCCGGGACCCTGCTTTGCCAAGGTGCGACCTCAGCACCTCCCAGCCCCGCCAGCCCTCCAGGCACCGGGCTAGCATCCACCCTGGTGATTCACAGGAACACCCACCCCCAGCGTGAGCCACCGAGGCAGGAATCCTGCCAGCAGCGCGGGGGAGCAGCGTGTCAGACACATACATGCACAGGATTCCTGACTTTCTGGAAGACCTGCATGCACCGAGCAGACGGTCCATGCTGTTGAGTTGTTGTGACAGCCGCGGCAAACCCCCGCAGATTAAACCCCGCAGGGTCCAGAGGCTCACCCGGGACTGATGGGCTGCACGGGGGGGTTCTCACGGCAGTTTCGGCGTGGGCAGAGCCGAGTAGTGCCTCACCTCTTCACACCGAGGCTCTGCTGTTCAAGTGCCCATTTGTGGCCATTCGGAGAATGCTCCTCCTTTGGAAGGTTTTATTTTTCAGTTTTAAAGAAAAGAAGGTTGCTGTGCTACATCAATCCCGTGGAGGGGGGAGCAAGTCCTCTCCCAGGGGTGACTGTCCCCCTGTACAGACTCTGGGAAGAGCCAGATTTTTGCTCCTCTTGGGCTCTTGCTGCTCGCTGGGTTCAGGGCAGGCTGGGTGGCAGAGCTCCGGGCCTCTCCTGCTATGGGGGCTGCTCACCGGGGTAGGGGCACCTCTGGCTTTTGGGACCTGTGTCAGGATCTGTTTGACAAGTGGTCAGAGCTCAGGAGCACCTGCAGATCCCTGCCAGACCCCACACACTTGTCCCAGTACATGCAGCAAACCAGGCTGGAGCAGAGTGATGCAATGGATGAAGGGGATGGGGTTGGGACAACCCCCTGGCAAGCTGCGGTGGTCTGGGACTACCCCGCCAGTCTCTGGACCAGGGACTACAATGTCTGGAAATGGAGGCTGTGAGCCCTGGGCACTGCAGCTCCCCACTCCTCGGTGTGAGACTCTGGGCAGTGGGGTCTGCATGGCAGAAGCACGAGCACCAGCACCAGACCCAGACTATCACTGCTGTGTGTCACTGACACCCCACGGCAAGGGCAGAGCTCTGACCAATGCAAACGCCACAGGTCTGTTCGTAGCAGAAGCAGCAGCTCATCCTCCCGGCAGGTTCAACGTGCTGGTGGTTTATCTTTAACAGGAAACAGCCCGGAGCAAAGGCATAGCGTAAGAAATATTCAATTCCACAGTGCTGGTTTGCACCGTATGTTTCCCACTTAATAAATATTTTAGGCACTCGTGCTCCAAAAACGGGCTCTGTCTTCTGCAGGTTTGTGTGCCTGTGCTCCCCCACATGAGGCTGCCCCCGATGCCCTTTCTCCAGCAGCTTCTGCCCAGTGGCCCTGTGCCGGTATGGGGCACCCATTCCCCGGGTCCCAGTCCTGCCTGGTGGGGCCCCTGGGAGAGCCCAGGGCTGGGGCTGGCAGAGGGGACCCCTCCATGCTCCCCTCCGCTGCCTGCCAGTCCCCGTGCACAGCAGGGACTCTGTGTGTGCGGGGGGGCTGTTCTGGCCGGTGCTCAGCTCCAGCACCAGCTCCATCCCCACCCTCTCCAAGGCACTGGGAGGGGGAAGAGGACCACAAGGACATGGCTGGCACTCAGAGATGTCCAGGATCCCTGTGGCCATCCAGGACTAGGGAAAGGGCAGGCTGGCACACTCAGTGTCCTGGATAATGGGACATCATCCAGGGGCTGGCAGCAGGGCACTCAATATTTATGTGTACAGATGTTTTTAGATAAGCTGCTGCCGGGTGGTGCCACAAGTCCCCTCTGCTCCTGTGGATGCACGGCCATATGTTTTGTCAGGTTTGGGGAACACTGTGATGGCCAGCAAGATCCCAGGGCTGTCCTCACCTTATGGCCTCCCCCCCACACAGACATACCCAGTAACGTATATATATTATATTTTTTATATATATATATATATATATATATATATACACACACATACAAAAA
>WAAG01005224.1:137040-174969 GCA_013390105.1 Tichodroma muraria
CACACATTAACAAAGAAGTTGCAAAAAAAACCACAACAAAAAGGGAAGAAACCAACAGGAAGAACAGCCCTCTCCCCAAATAAAATGGAAGCAGGAATGTTACACGTGGAAGGGAAGGCTGACGGGAGCCAGGAGTCCACACATACCAAACGTGTACACTGGTGTCACCAGGAGCAGAGGAGCCAGCAGCAGCACTCTGAGACCCTCTCCATGTCCTGTGCAGGGCCCAGGGATGGAGCTGCTGCTCCCCAAATCATGGTGACAATTGGGTGGGCTCTCCTTTCAGTACCACAAGAGGACGATGTGGGTGACTGGGAAGGGCCCCCAGCCCCTGCTCGGGGTGTGGGGCTCCCTGAGCCCCTGCCTGGCCAGGTACGAGACACGTGTGGGGGCCAGGGGGCCCCACAATTAGTGCAATTTCATCAGGTGCAAATGTCATGTTAAGGGCTTGTGGTCTCTGAGCTGAGCATGCTGAGTGCTCCCTGAGCCCATCCCAGCAGTACCAGTGCCATCCCTGGCATTGCCAGGGCCAACATCCACCTCCAGTGCCTGGCATCCCTCGAGGATGACACAGCATGAGCAGCCCCACGGGACTGGCACGTGTGGAAGGGACCTTGAGACCTCTCCTCCATTAGACCTTCCCGTGAAAAACATCCAACTTGAAAGGGTGACTTAATCTCCCAAAGTGAAATAGGACCACGTGCTAGGCTGTGAGGATGGCAGACGGGCCCTCCCTGAGCTCCGACACCCTGGGGCTGGGAGAAGCAAACAGAGCTGCTCCTCTGCTCAGGAGGAGTCAGAAGGAGGGGGTGTATCCCCCACGCTTGCCCTGTCAGGCCCCATGGGGAAGCAGCCTGGATCAGAAGGAAACCCCTCTGAGCTTGGCAGGGCTGGCAGCAGATCCTCCCCCAGGTGCTGCCCACCTCCCTTTTCCCAAAACTACAGCCCAGACACATAGAGAGATGGCATGCTGGGGAACGGGCTCTTTTGTACATGCTCTTCCTGGGCAGAGCTGTCACCACCTGACTCACCAACACACATCCCCTTGGCCAGGTCACTGGGAGGAGTCACCAGATGAATTCTGAACTGGCTCCAGATGAATTCAACCTCTCTCTGCCACAGTCCCCACAGGATGAGCCCCAAGAGCCCTATCCAAGCCAGCCGCTCACTCCCAGAGCCTGGGCTTTAGAATCACAGAATAGGCTGAGCTGGAAGGGGCCCATCAGGATCATTAAGTCCAGCTCCTGGCCCTGCACAAGACATCCCAACAATCCCATCCTGTGGGACTTTTGCTTTTGCTGGAGCAAAAGCTCAAGCATTTGAGGTGGCAGCCTCAATGGCAGCCTCAGGGCCATCACCATTCCCTGGGGAGCCTGGACAGTGCCTGACCACCCGCTGAGGAAAAAACCTTTTCCTGACATCCAACCTAACCCTCCCCCGACTCAGCTCCAGCCATTTCCTTCAGTCCTGTCACTGGTCACAAGAATGAAGAGATGGGAACCTGCCCCTCCACTCCCCCTTGGGAGGAACTGAAGATGACAAAGAGGCCTCCTCTCTCTTCTTCTCCAGCTGAACAAACCAAGTGATCTCAGCCACTCCTCACAAGACCCCTCCAGACCCTTCTCCATCCTTATGACCCTTCTTTGTTCACTCTCTAACAGCTTCATGCCTTTTTTATATTGTGATGTGCAAAACTGCCCTCAGGGCTCAGGGTGAGGCTGCCTCAGCCCAGAGCAGAGCATGACAATCCCCTCCCTGGCCCAGCTGGCCTGATGCCCTCAGGCCAGGGACTGATGCCTCAGAACAGGGATTTCCCTCCTGGCTGACTGAGATCCAACTGGCCATGGACCAGGACCTGCAGGGCCCTTCCACAGCTGCTCTGCAGCCTCTCGTTCCCCAGCTCATACACACAACCAGGGCTGCTCCATCCCAGATGCAGAATCCACCACCTTCCCTTGTTAAACTTCACATAGTTGGTGATTCCCCATCAGTATAATTCGTCTGGGTCCCTCTGCAGGGCCTCTCTGCCCTTGAGAGAGTTGACAGCTCCTCCCAGCTTAGCGCTGTCAGCAAACTGACTTAGTATTCCTTCCAGTCCTGCATCCAGGTTGTTAATGAAGATGTTGAAGAACACAGGGCCAAGGATGGAGCCCTGCAGAGCCCCACAAGTGAGTAGTGCCAGCCTGATGTCACTCTTCGTGCCTGACCTGAGTTGGTTGCTCACCCACTCCATGATGTGCTTATCCAGCTGTGGCCTGGACATTTTGTCCAGAAGGATCCTGTGAGAGACTGTATTAAAAGCCTGCTAAGTCCAAAAACATTCCATCTCCTGGCTTTCCTGAATCAAACATGTGGGTTACCCTGTAGTAGGAGATCAGGTTTGACAAGCAGGGGCAGTTCCCTATCAGCAAGCTCCACAGGAAGGGAGAGGCTGGCATAGCTGTGTGGTCCCAGCTCAGTGGTCCCCAATCCCACTGAGGGACCACATCTGGAGGAGGAAAGGGTTTCAAATGCCACAGAGCAAAGCCCAAGCACCAGCTGCATAGGGCCACCATAATGCCTGAAATCCTTCACCCCACAATGTCACAGCCACTCATATGCCCTCTGGCCCCAAACTGTGCTGCAGACCCCCATGGTGACAACACGGATTGCGTGCCAGTCCAGCTCCCCATGGCCCCTTAAATACATCTGGAGACTGGAGCTTGGCCAGGGGGCTTGACGCTTGTTGTCACTGGGAATACTGGTGACAGCCAAAGAGCTCCCAGTAACAAGGGTCTCTGAGCCTCTGGGACAGAGTCAGTCCTCTGCCACAGAGTAAACAGGATAGCTCCATACCCACACCACGACAGAATCATGGAATGGTTTGGACTGGAAGGGATCTTTAAAATGCACCCAGTCCAATCCCCCGGCACAGTGGAGAACAAACCAGAAATCAAGATTTGGGGTCATAAATTGAGATTTTGGGTCTTAGAGCACAGAGGTGGTCTTTAAGCAGGACTCTACTGTGGGCTCAGGGTAGGAAGGTGAGTTTTTGCTGTTGGGACACCAGACAGGACTAATGGAGGCCTGTGAGGAGCAGGGCACTGCTGTCCAGACCCCGCATCGGGAAGGAGCAGTTGCCAAACCCCTGTGCCGGGGGCCAAAGCTCCTCAAGGATGCAGGCCTCCCTGGTTACTGGGAAGCTCTCAAAGGAGGAGATGGTGGGTTGGGGATCCGTGGCTCTCCACTGCAGGACCCCGAAAATGGATCAGGAGCATGCAATCTACAGCACGGACAGCCACTGGGAACACCCTCAGTGCCACCTTCACTCCCACAGACCACCACTCTCCCTCCACGGGACCACCATCCACACACGACCACTGCCAGCGCTCCCCGAGCCCGAGGGCTCCAAGCCTTATCCACACCACCAGGGAAGCTACTGACCCTCAGCCACAAGGAAAGTTCTCCCTAGGAAGTGCCGCTCATTGCTCTGGGTCCCCACACCAGCTGTCAGCAGGCTCCAGAGCCCATCCCTCCTGTCCCAACCTGCGTCTCATGGCACCCATGAGCCATTCCCTGACCACTGCGGCACCTCAGGTCACCCTGAAGCCCACCCTGGCCTTCCCAGCCCCCAGGGGAAGATAGAACCATCGAGGTGACAATCTTCTTGAGGAGAGATGGGAGCCACTGTCAAAGAGCTGCTCCAGCCACTCTTGTGCACTCCGGAGCTCACCAACAGCAGTTCATTTCCAGGTGTGGTTCGAGGTTCTTCCACTTTTCCATTAAAACAAGATGGAGCTGGGTGTGGATGGTGCTCGATTGCTCAAGGCACCACAGTGGCTCTCCGGCACGGCTGCCAGCGGGCAGCTCCGGCCACCTGCACCCACTGGTGCCACACTGCCAGTGCTACCACGGGGCATGGGCAGGCCTGGTCAGCCTAGTGACAGGCTTTCATTCCTGACACATATGGGGACTCCTGGGGCCGGCAGTTACACTCCTGCTGCTCGGGGTAATCAATGAAATCTGGGGCAGGCAGCCCTGAGAGGATCATC
This sequence comes from Tichodroma muraria, assembly GCA_013390105.1. NCBI lineage: Eukaryota > Metazoa > Chordata > Aves > Passeriformes > Sittidae > Tichodroma > Tichodroma muraria. The sequence goes on from WAAG01005224.1 coordinate 141,072, forward strand.
AGGGATTTGTTCCAGATGGTGAAGGTGGGACACACTGGCAGGATGAAGGAGACTTCGAAGGTGTGGAGGTGCAGGGAGTTGGCTGGATCGTAGAAGGAGAGCGCGTTGTTGTCGTAGTCCAGGAGGACACCAAGGCGCTTCATCTGCGGGTGCACCTCCACCAGCATCTCCTTGTTGTTGTGCCGCACCATGAAGTTGTTGTTGCAGCGGGAGAAGACCCAAGAAGAGGAGTTCTTCCCTATCCACTCGTTCTTGGGGGCTGACTTGTAAGCCACGCCAATGGCATACCTGCAGGAGAGGAGAAGCTGCACTCAGCACAGTGCCAAGCCCAGCCCTAATGGCTAGGGCACTTGGTGCTTTCAGAGCCCACCTACTGTAAAAGGGCACAGGGTGGACACCTCTGGCAGAAGCTGGACTGGGAAAGCATCCCCCCTCACACAGGTGGTGCCTTACCAGGTGGAAGATCCCACCACCACTTCCCAGTAGTGGCAGCCGCTGTCGATGAAGACGTTGCCGGCTGCACCATAGCAGCCTGTCCCGCTGAACCTCTCTGGCGTGTGGCTCTTCTTCAAGGAGCTCTCGTCCTTCTCCATCTGCAGCCCATCATTGGAGATCTTCAGCTTCTTGTGAGCCATCTTGGGGTCCAGCTTGAACGGCTGACCTGCGGGGAGGAGACACACGGATTAGGATTTGCGTTATTAGCACCATGGTGCACGAAAAGGGCTTCTTCACATCCCGTGTTCTCAGCTTTGCGTATTTAACGGTGGTTTGCTTGGATGTTTTCCCCAAAACCAGACCAGATCTGGGTGACGTCTCAGAGCTTCAACCTCCTTGTTTGTCAATGATTTCCCTCTGGAAGTCCTCAGACTACCCCTGGATTTGCAAACAAAACCCCAAGATGCTACAAAGAAGCAAATTGAGTTCATGGGGGGGTTTGCCGCCGTGTTTTCATGCGAGATGCAGTAAAGTGGTGCACACAGGCACCAGAGAGCATTTCCGTAGGGATTCACCTGCTTCAGGACAAGGCAAATGGCAGCTGCAGAGAACACCCCAAGTCCTGCCAATACTTTCACTCTCGCTTTTTGGTACCCAGCTCAGGGCATGACTAGCTGTGTCCTGCACGCTCTCATTTTGGCTACAGACACAGAGTCTCAGCCAGGAAACCCTGCAAACAGACACACAAGGAGAACCCCAGGACAGCTGGGAACTTCTGCAAAGAGCTGCAACATCAGTGACAACTGCAGCTGCAGAGTGGACCTCATCTGCGCCGTGCTCTGCTACCTGATGGTAGCTCGTGCTGGCTTTCCTCGGAGCCCAATTTGCTGAATAATTGAGCTGAGAAGCCTGAAGGTAAAGCTGCAAATTGGGAGTGACCTCCTCCCTCCTTCTTCTGGCTGCTCTGATCTTTCTGCTGTATTTTTTCCTGGCAGTAATGCAAAGAGACAAGCTCTGAGGAACTGAGGTATGAAAATCCTTGGCTCCATCAGGAGAGACACACTCACAGCTCTGTTTCCGAAGGCGACCCCTTGCTAAGGTCAGTGTAAAGAACTGGAGCCCAGCCCTGGTCACTGGTTTGTGCTGGCACGTCCTGGAGCAAGCGCTCAAGCTGCATCCACAGGGAGCATGTGCGACGGGCAGGCTGGGAGGGGTCAGACGGTATTTCAGAGAACACATCCAGGCGCCTGCTACCATCAACCCCCTTCCCAAAATATCACTCTGGCACTGGGAAAAAATATAGACTTCACAGAGGTGATGACGGTTCCAACCTCAACTCCCTGGCATGGGAGCTGCCAGAGGAAGGGGAAGTTCTGACTGCAGCCTTCACTCCCTGCTCCCCACCCACCACCAGCCTCCGTGCCTCCCAGTCCCTGTTCTCCAGCTCCCCAGCCCCGCCCTGCAGAGAGCCAAGGGTTGCGATGATTTCTCTCATGATTAATGATTCTTCTCATCCTTGTTTCCCCTCATCATTAACATGTATATCCTGGGCTGGTCACTCAGATTACTTTTGTCCCAAAAATTCAGCTTGCTGGGATATTCCTGATAGCCTTTTGCTGGTCATCCCTGCACGAGGCTCAGGAGCTGTGGGGAAGCAGCTGGCTTCAGGGCTGGACACAGCTAGCTGCACCCCTGGGGCATTTATCAGCTGGATTATCCCTCCCTTCCCTGCCGAGCCCAAGTGAGCACAGGAAATCCGGTCTGGCACTGTGTGTGTGTGTGTGTGCAAAGAGGAGACAGCCAGGAACACGGTCAAGGCCAGTGGAATGCGGGGATGGAGCCAGGCAGAGGGAGGCATGTGCTGAAGCTGCATCCCCACCCTGCAGGACCCCAGACACCCACCCCGCTCCCCTGGACCTCACAGGGCTCCTGCACCCATCACAGTGGCAGGGGCTCACTGGCTTGGGATGCTCCTGTTACCCACCCAGAGGGACAGTGAGGACAGGCTGCCTGCTGCTTTACATAACAGCTATGGAAAAAACTGGAATGAAATCCCCAGGAGCAGGAGACAACATCCAACACTCAGCCAAATAAGGGAGCAGTAGCCCACCCCATCCCACTGGGGGTCAGTGCAGGGGTGCCACTGGTGCCACTGCTGCCCAGCAGCACAGCAGCTCCCGTGTGCCCCACTCCTCTGGCTTCAGGGGCACAGGGACGGGGCAGAGTGGACAGGGAGGACAGCTGGTGACTGCATTTGGCTGAAAATGTGTGGAGAGAAAGGAGGGATGGATATGAACTCTACTCCCAAGGATGCTGCAGGCACCCACCACGTTCTGCTCCAAGAGCAAACAAAGCTGCAGGGACACAAAGACACAAAGCCAGCCCTTCCTGCATTCTGTCCCTCCTCTCTGCCTGCAGTGGCAGTGTCCCTACTCCCACCAGCCATCCAAGATGCCACCTGTGGGGCACAGGACACCCACAGAGCATGGCTGCCAGCACCATCCTGTCCTCCCCGAAGACATCACCTTCCACAAAGAAAGAAACACAGATGCAGCACTGTACTGCTGAGTTATCAAGTCATAGGAAAGTCATCAATCCATCTAAATCTATGAATCTTTTCACAGATTCCCTTATGGGAAGCTTCTGCAGGGATCATCCTGCTCCTTAAAAACACCTGCACTAACATGATTCAGTCAGTAATAGTGACCCTGCAGCCCACTGCTCAGGCATCAAACCCACTCCATGAGATGCGGATGGAGCCATCCTGTGGCACATGAGGTCTTGCCAAGAGGTGCAGAAATCAGGAAAAGCCAGAATTGTGAGGGAAAAATAAGGCCAGGATGCAGTGGCCAAGGCAAGGGCTGTAAAACCCATTTCCCTGCATTTAATTTATGGCCAGAGCTGGGCCTGTCCCTGCATTCCAGCACTTCCAGCAACTTTTGGACACTTGGTCCTAAATAAGTCCTGCTCAGGCCTGGCCTCAGCAGAGGATGGTCTCTGTCACTAAACCAAACCTGCTCTCCCAAGCCTCTCTGCTCAGGAATGCAGATTTAGTGCCAGCACTGCCAGCACCGATGCTGCAGAAGTTGATGTGTCCTGACACTGACCTTCTGGCAATGGAGAGATCTCTCCAGACATCCCTCCAGGACCAGAACAGGCTGTGAAATATGCTAATGGACCGTTTCTGTGTTGAGCTGCTGACACTCCCACCAAGGTTACAGCAGTGGGAAAGCGTGGGCATGATATCCTCTGGATATTGTCCACTGGAAAAGGAGAAACCCTTGTCCCAAATCCTGGCAGGAGGAAAAGCCAGTGGGGGCATGCTGGGGCTGCAGCACAGGGCTGCCACCACTGGACACCCAAAGGAGCCCTTGTCCCCTGAGGCTGGCCACAGAAGGAAATAAATCAATAGATATTATATGCATAAATCAAACTTTCAGTAATTCAGAAGCTTCTGCAAACACAGATGGCAGAGGAACACCAAATTGGTGGCAGAGAGGGATGCACCCATCAGCCTGAGTGGGAAGTGAGGGATCAGTCCTTGTGGAAGGGCTTTAGAACACGCAAAACCACAGTCACAGACAACCCGTGCAGAGTCTCGGGTGCAGCTGCTCCAGGTTTCAAACATGCAAGAAACTGCTGCAGACACATCCCTGAAGCAAGCGGGGCTCAACACCTGACTGGACTCCAATCAAACCCAGCCCATCCCCAAGCAGGAGCCCTCGTAGCTGTGCTGGCAGCTCTGGTGACTGACACTCAGCTAAAATCACAGAGAGCAAACCCTGTCCAGCGGGAGCTGCCACCACAGCCCTCCACTATCGCTCCCAGCTTCCCAAGCCGCCCATTCCGCACTCCCAGAGCGAGCCAGTGCCTTACAAAGCCGGGGAAGCACCGAGAAACAGCAGCTGCAGGATGGATAAATTTTTAATGAACAGGCAGATTGGGCTGGAGTTTGCTCCTCAGCAGCTCCCTTAGCCCCACTGCCTCATTGCTGTTTTGTTTGGTTTAATGTCATGCAAAGAAGAGGAGGTAGAGGTGATAAATCATCACGAAAGCCTTGTTCAGGCAGAAGCAACTGTTGGGAAAGGGACAGACGGGAGGGAGGGCTGTGCTCATCAGGAACATGGAGAGACATACAAGCACTGGGAAGGCATGGGCATGGGGCAGGAAGGAGCCTGGAGAGCCAACTTATTCCTCCCCCAACATCTCACACTGTCCCTCCCGCGTCACCCTACAGGCCATGGGTGCCAGTGCTTCTGCTGTCTTTGCTGTCCTTCAGTGGAAAAAGACTTCCCACCACAAACCCCAGAGCTCTGTCTGCCAGGACAGGTCTAGCTCCACTGCCCTAAGAGCTCAGGGTTCCCTAAACACATTTAACCTTCCTTGGCATCCCCAGGGCACTGGAAAGAAAAACTTCAGTTTGCATGTGGCTGCAAAGCCCCACCCACCACCATGGAGACACTTTTCAACCTTATGTCTCTCCAAATCACAACCCTCTGCAAGCTAAGCCACCACACACAAGAACACAGTTGCTCTGCTACTCCTCCCATCAGCCCCAAAAAGCCCAGGGATGTAAAGCCACCAGAAGAATGGACCATTACGACCTAAGACCCCAGGGATGGGTGCTGATAGGAGCAGAGGGCTGATGAGAGCCCCTGCCATCACGTGCGGTATCAGGAGACCATCCCTGAGGCCTGAATGGAAGGCATGGAAGGAATAGAGGCACCCACGGAGATAGGCACTCCAATGATTTAACAACACGGTGTTTCCATCCCACTGCTCACTGGGAGCACTTGACCATATCCTGAGCACCCCAGGCCCCAGGAAACTCTCCCCCCCACCTGCCATAGCCAGGTGAGTGCCTGGGCACCTACTGTTGGTCTTGAGGCGGGCGGGCTCACTGTTCCGGCTGCCCGCCTGGTTGATGGCCTTCACCAGGAAGATGTAGCGGGTGCCACTCTGCAGCCCGTGCACTGTGTAGTGGTTCTGCTTGATGTTGGGGACAATCATCCAGCTGTCCACGGAGTTGTAGAGACCTGCAGTGCAGGAGAGGGACAGAGATTTATTTCCAGGGAAAGACAGAAGACAAAGCCCCTGCGCTGCTAATGCAGAGCTCGTGACCACGTGTCCCTCAGAAGGATTTACCGCCTGCCTGGGAGTTCACAGTATCTACAGGGAAATTTCCAGAGATGATAAATCCCAGCAACACAGAATCTTTTTCATTATCACACAAAGGCAATGCTGGCAAGGCAGGGCCAGGGCTGCAGTGCTGGCATCTTGGGATGCTGCTATGGAAAGTGATGGGGAAAGGGTGCAGAGAAAGGCAAATTCAGCCAGCAGCACCTTCCAGCCCAGGTAGATGGCAGAGGAAGCTGCTGGTGCCTGGGAGGGGGTGATGGCCACCACCGTCATCCCACCATCCTCCTACCACCATGCCACCGTCACTCTCTCCCATGTCTCCACTCCCACAGGACAGCCTACCTCCTGCTCCAGGGCCCCAGTATGCAATTCCAGCAGCAGAAAGGGATGGATTTTCACCCAAATCAATGCGTTTGCAACCAAATCTTGCTCCTGCCCAGTCCTCAGTGCTCCAGGGTGGGAAGTGATATTCCATGGCTAAGGGAGGCTGATGATGCTTGGCTTCCTGAATAGACTGGTCTGCAGAGTGGTTCAAAGAAAATGAGCTCCCTGTGAAGGGATCCAGATGCTTGGAAATCATTCAGGAGGCTGAACTCTTCGTGGAAATGGGAAGGAATGAAGAATCCAAGACCATGGAGGTGCCAAGCTGACTGCTGCAGTGATTTGCAGTGTCTGAGCTACAGGGCCTGGCATATGTGGAAATGCAGTGCTGTACCTCAGATGGGGTGACACAGCACTCCAGGAACGTGGAAAAGCCTTACATGGTGCCACTGAGGTTGTTCCTGCCACCAGCACGACTGGGATGAGGATCACCTGCAGCTGGCACAAGCACCTGAGTAGATGGAACTGGGGGACAAGGATGCTGTGGGGCTCAGGGGAGACCAGGGCAGCTCTCACAGCACAGGGGCAGGGCTTTGAGCCGAAAGAAATAAGGAAGCGTGGAAGAAGTAGCTGGAGGCTTCCTAGATCTGGTGAGAGGTGAAGAGTGCATTGTGAATGTGGGGTGACTGGAGGTGGGGTTTCAGCATGTGCAGGGGTGGGAGGCAGGAGCTGTGAACGCTCTGCACCTCTTTTGCAATGGCTTCCAACTCGTTTATCTTCAGTGGCTGGCTTAGCCACAGGACAAGGGCAGGCTGCACTCCCTGTCACCCTGAATTTGGTTTGGGATGCACATGGGAACAGCCGAGGGGCACAGAGCAGTGTGATGTGAAGTAGAAAATGAAACAGATGTGATCCTGATTGCAGCCTGCACGCAGAGCTGCTCTCATTGGAGTGCATAGCTTCCAGCCCGGCCTGGTCAGTGTCACCTTCCTGCAGGAAGGACCAGCCAGGGATGCTCCATCAGGAAGAACGAGGTGGCTGAGAGATGACAACGAGAAGGACTTGACCTTCCAAGAAGGTTTCTTTTGCAAAACACCCTCAAAGATCTTGGCCCTGAAGACCAACCTCCTTGCTCCTACCCCCGCCAAAGCTTAAAAAAATCCCTTTTATTGTAGCATTCATCAACCATAAAAATGTCTGGCTCTTGCCAAGCTCTTAGCTTTGATGGAAGCATGAAGGGGATGGGTTTCACAGGCCAACTCTGCACACCTTGGAAAGGTATTTCCTCTCCTGCTCAGGCTCCCAGCTCCTGCTCAGTGTTCCAGTGTCTCTTCACCATGAGTTCAGCCAGGGCTCACATGGTCCCATCACCCAAACGGCGCTATTGCAAGGGACAATAAGTTATTAATTTTCTTCTCAGGGATTTAACTGATGTTTTCCTTCACTCCTCCTACAAAAGAACAACCTGGAGTTTGCTGGCTGGCCAAGGAGGACACTTCTGGCATGTGACCCTCTGGGCTCTCCTCCAGCACTGCCCTCACTGTTCCTCACCTTTGTGGTGTCCACAGCTCCTCCTTTCCCAATGCCTGTGCCAGACCCCAGAGGTGGGCAGGTGACTCATTCCCAAGTCCCTCGGTGTGTGGGACTCCAAGCCACGTGTGTCCAAAGTGGCGTGTGGGAAAAGGTGAGAGCCAGATCCTTCCCTGGCATTGTGCCAGGACAAGGGCACAAGCTGCAGCAGGGGAAATCCTGAGTGGAAAAGGGCAAAATCCTCCTAGCTGAGAGTGAGGAAGCACTGGATGCTCCATCCCTGAACAGTCCTTCTTCCTCAAGGAGCAAGCCCTGAACACCTGAACAACCTGTCAGACCAAATTGCACAAAGCTGGCACAGGGACCTTCAGATGTCCCTCCCTACCAAAATCACTCGGTGACACCAGCAAGTCCCCATCTTCACCACAGCTAGAAGTTCAAGGGACATGGAGTGGCTGCCATCCAAGAGCAGAGCCAGAGAGGTGGCTGAGCTCTCCAGGCTTCCAGAGGACAAAGTGCTGGAGACAACATGCTCTAGAGCTGGGAAGGAGAGGAGAGCCAAGCAGGGTGGGTCTGGCTGTGGCAGCACTGGCACCTGACAGCCTCCATGGAAAGGAAATGCATCATCTTGTTTTCCAAAACAAGGGCAAAGGCCGGGCTGGGGCTGAGGAGGTGAAAACCAGATTGGAAAGTCACAGTGAACTTTCTCTGGCAGCTTCCTGCACATTTCAGAGTGCACTGAGCAGCCTTCCGGAGCCGTGACACCATGCTGCCGGTGCCAATGTCCTTCCAGCCAGCGGGACAGACTGACAGCAGCCCAAACACCCCCTCTGAGGCACCTTGTCAGCACTTCTCACAATGGCAAGTGTTGCCAGGAAAACCAGGAATAAAACTTTCTCACAAGCCACAGACCATCAGGGATTCTGTCCTCAGTCCTCAAATCAAATCTCATTCCTGTCAGCCAAATCTGTGGTGGTGTGGGAAAACAGCAAGGTATGGCAGTAATTTTCATGAAAAATTACCTGGAAATATGCCTCAAAGCTGTTCCAGAGGGTTTATAAACCAGCTTAGTAATCAGCCATGGAGCAGCCAGTGCTGCCCTGCGTACAATCCTAGGTACATGGATATGGGAGCTGTGAGGTGGACAGGAGCCTCCAGTGCTCCCAAAGCTTCACCAAGTTGGGGCTGATGACACCAGGTGCAGACCAGAGCACCTCAGGGATGGCCACCTCAGCATGGGGAGGTGTCTATTGCTCTGATCCACTAGCCCTTGGTAGATCCTTTGCTGCTGTTTCCTCCACAAATACCCAGCCCTTAAATCCACTGATGAACCTGAGAACATTTTCCTTACACAACCCCAGAGTGGTTCGGGTTGGGAGGGACCTTAAAGCTGATCCAGTCCTACCCCCTGCCATGGGCAGGGACACCTTCCACTATTCCAGGTTGCTCCAACCTGGCCTTGGACACTTCCAGGGATAGAGCAGCTGCAGGTTGTCTGGGCAACATGGGATTCCTTGCTGAAGGGGAGTGTGGTGACTTACTGATGAAGTTGGCCTGGCCGGTGAAGATGGTGTACTGGAGCTCATAGGAGCTGACGCTGAACTCGTCCTCGGAGATCCAGTGCACAGTGATGGTGTCATGGGAGGCTGTGCAGAGCTCCTCACGGACTGACGGCGGGTTTGGTGCTGTGGGATGGCACAGACCACAGACTTGGGTCAGTTTGGGCTTTCCTTCCTTAACAACCCAGGGCTTCTCCGCTCGTGTTAGGACTGAGATGGGCTTGCAGCAGGAGCAGTCTCTCAACACCAAAAACCCCTCATTTTATCTGGCATTGTGTTTCCCACTGAACCAAACTTTTAACAAGGCATCCATAGGTCAGAGCACAGGGTTTTCACTGCTGCTCCATCAGGTCTGACACCCTCACCCTGAAACAGGCTGAGAACCCACTTCTAAATCCACCTATTTCCCTGCACTGGTTATGGAATAAGTATTTTATCCCATAACTGAACTAGAGATGCTTGTGCTAATCTTTCACTGAAAGCTGATCCACTTCACGATGATAAAATTGGATTTGGGTGAGTGAGGAAGTCCTCGCCTCCCTGGAGCTCTCATCCCTCCAGTGCTCCAGCACAGGCTGGTCCAGCAGCCACTGCTGCTCCCACTGAGGCCCTGCCCCGCAGGGTTCGTAATTTAGGACCAAGTGACCCAGAAAAAGGGCAGGAAAATGGAAATGTTAAAGCACAGAATGCCTTAGAAGTATAACAATTGGTTAAGTCACCGTTCCTCCTCTGTAATCCTTATGGACATCATATATACCCTTATATAATCCTTATATAGGATTATATATACCCTTATATAATCCTTATCCCTCTTGCATCCTTATGGACATCAGCCTCCCCCATCAGGTCACGGAGACCATAATTTTTAAGCTTTCTGGACTTTTCCATGGGTCCTCCAGGAACAGCAGAGTGAAACAGGAGGATGGGGACACGTCACTGTCCTGGGGAGAGCACAGGCCGTGCTCTGCCACAGCCAACCTGGCGCTTGTTACTGGTTAAGTCCTAAAATAGGTCTGCCAACCCTTGGTGGAGCACAGGGCAGGGGGCTGACGGGAAGATACAGAGTGAAGCATACCTGAGCACTCACCTGTTAGATAATCCAGCCCCTCCAGCAGCTTCTTCTCTCTGGAAAAATCTAAAGCAAAGTTTTCAAAGGCATCATTAAAATTGATATCTGGTATCAGGACTTGTGAGGATGCAGTTGCCATGGCGACCCTGGAAGGAAAGAAGGGACCATCAGTACAGAACAAGGTGCACAAGGGAGGCACAGGGATTGGGGGCAGCCTCACTGTGCCTCACCTGCTGTCAAGAAACCAGCTTGCACCTACAGACCACTGTCCCCATCCAGGACGGTGGCCTAGCCTGGGGACAGGTTCCCTGAGTTGGGGGGGAGGCTCCGTCCCTGGGGTTTACAGCTTTCACGGGCCCCTGAACTCCTTTTGGATTGGCATTTCCACCACTTTCCTACCCCAGGGAAGGAGGCTTGCTTCCACAGTACTGTTAGGACCTGCCATGCAGCACCTGTCCTGTGAGGGATGGGAACTTGACCCTAGGGTTTATTTGAGGACAGCACAGTGGGAGGCTGCAAGGATGGCTGGGGATCTCTGGGGAAGTGACTGAAGGGGACTTGGGTCATCTCTAGGCAGGGACCTACAGCCAGAGGCCAGCTCCAGCAGCAGTGTCCTGAGCCCAGCCCACCTCTCGGCCACATTCCTGGCAGTCTGCAGGAACCGTGCGTGGTCGTTCTCCTTCAGGATGTGCTCGGCCTGGTTGATGAGGACCGTGGAGCGCTCCAGGCACTGCCGGCAGTTGGCCACCTGCTGGGCCAGCTTGCGCAGTTTCATCACCTGTCGGAGGAGCAGAGGAGACAGTGGTGCTCAGGAGCTTGAGAGGCACAGAGAGAACCCCATCCTGAGCCAGGAGCTGATCATGGCGAGCGAGAAGCAGTGAAACGGCGCAGGAATGTCCCAAGCACTCTGGGGAGGGAGCACAGCAAAGCACTTTCCATGACAAATCTTGCCGGGAGCGGGAAAGCCCCAGGGCACAGCCTGCGCCTGCTCTGAGGGTCCCACATATGATGGACACTGGAGAGCAATGCATCCTCTCTCCACTCCTCCCATGCAAATACAGCATCACACCTCGCGCCAGCCTGAGGAGAGCAGGCTGCCAAGAGACAGACTCCTGCCAGTCACTCAGCATAGGGCAAGGGAACCTCAGGAACAGGGGAAGCATTCACAGAGCTGATGGAAAACATCACATTCACAGCTGCCGAACTGCTGGGTGACCATGGTATGAGGGAATCTGCATGTTTTCCCCCTCGCTTCTCCCAGGCTCCATATATCCATTGGGCCGTTTGTCAGGAAAAGCAGGGCAGAACAAATGGAAAACCAAATGGCAATCCAGCAGGAAAGCAGAATTCCTCACTCCTCAGCTGGAGCACTTCAAACCACCCACAGCCTCTAGAGGTTGTTCCTTTCTCCACTGCTTCTGTGGAAGGTTTGGGCATTAATTTGTGCCCTTCGCCTCTACCCAGCTGCCAATTGTAGGAAAACAACACCTTGGAGCTTCCAGGTCCTTCTAAGCATGGCTGAAACTGGACAGTAGAGCCTGGAACAGTCAAGGAAGAGGATGGGAAGAGCAAGCAGACAGACAGATGGACTGGCAGACGGCACCGTTACAGGAAATATGTTCCCTGGAGTGCCTAGGGTAGAAGCAGGATTCCAAAGCTCCCACTGCTGCCAGGGTGTCCTGGAGCTGTGCCAGTGGCTCTTCTGCCCACATACACAGTGGAACCCCCTCCCAAACTGCCTGGGCAGTACCTTTATTCGGGGCTTGGCCAGGGGTACCGTGGTGGGAGCCCAGTGCACACCCAAGCTCAGTGAGAACAGCAGTGAGGTTATGCAGGCTCCCCTGGGCACCCTCAGAGCTACAGCCCTCCAGAGCCCAGAAGGTGAGGCTGATGTCTCCAACACCAACAGCCGGACAGCTGCAGAACCAGCTGAGGTTGTTGGGGCTGGAGAAGGGGCCCCAGGGGGGTAGGGCAGCACTGTCCTGGGACAAGCATCCCTGATGTGGAGATAAGCACAACACAGCACAGCACAGGAGTGAGATGGAGAAGTGGCATGGACTGTAGGGGGATCAAGACCACCAAAGACCCATGAAGCTTCTGACCCATTTCCAGAAAGGTCTGGAAGAATGCACTGTGGATGAGAACTGATTTACAGAAAAAGTGAGAACTCCCCGGGGCAGGCAAAACTTATCTATAATAAGGTCCCCCCAAGAAGTACAGGCAGTACCCCCAGGACCCTGGACACCCTGTTAAACTGGATTGATGCTGGAACCAGGACTGATGATCTCCATTCTTTCTTTCTCCTGCTTTAATCCACCTCCCTCTCTCTCTTCCCTTTCACCCTACCCCTTTATCCAAAACCCATCACTGTGTGCTTATACTGGGAGATCAGTATGTAACGATTTCCATGCCGAAGAAATTATTTGCAATTGACCAATAAAGCTTGGTAAGCTTTTGCTGACCCTCTAACATTTGTCATTCCTTCCAACCGTGAGCATCTATGAATCTTGGGTGCTCCCTTCCCCTTTGGGGTGGGATGCTACACATAAAAACCACTGGGGAACACCTGGAACCACTGGAGGTAAGGTCCAAACACTCCCACAAAGATGAGGGTGAGCAGCAGCTCTCCCCCAGTTGTGCTGCAATGCAGAGCATGCAGCCTCTGCTCTCTCTGCAGCACTGGATTGTGGTCCTTCAGTATTAATTCCACATTATTCTGTTAGAACCACAGTGGTGAAGAGCCCTGAGGAAGCTGTCCGGAGTGATCCAAGCCTCTGCACCAACTTGTCACACTAACCAACACACTGTTCCTCCTCCAGTCTCAGCAAGCACATGCTTTGTCCTTGGCAGAGGACCCCTGGGGCAGCAGCAGTGATGGACACCTGGATATGGGGTGGCATGGAGGACAGCAGAGGGGACACGTGGAGTTTGGACAGGAGATGCACCGGTGCTGCCCAAAGCAAACCCTTCACAGCACGGCAGCACACGCTGCTGCCGCCCCTCTGCCCGGGGCTGGCATGTCCCAGCACCACCAGCTGCGAGACAGCTGCTCCTACACAGGAGGGGCAGACCCTGCAGAGGCCACCCTGTGGGCACAGGAGAGGACCTGTGACTAGGGACACATGAGCTGGGACCCCCCACCTTTGTCTCCTTGATCTTGACAGCGATGACCTGCTTGCGTTGGCGGATGATCTCCATCAGCTCATCACACTCCTCCATCAGCTTGGCTTCGTGCATGGCTGTGTTCACCTGGCCAGGAACAGCAGCACACAGGTGTTGGGAGGGACACACAGCTCACAGGTGTTGGGAGGGACACACACAACTCACAGGTGTTGGGAGGGATACACAACACATTCTCATGGCTATGCTCACAGTGGTGCACACACAGAGTGCAGTGGGTGCACAAGCAGAGGTTCCAGTCTCTGCCTCCAGGGAAGGCCAGTATCCATGGGAGGATGGACAGGACAGGACAGGGGGCAATGCACTCCACAGAAGAGGAATCGAGCCCTAGCACTTCATTAAAGCCCACCTCAGAACAGAAATCAGTTTTCCTCATTTTATGCTCCCAAATCCCTCTGAAACAAGGCAGTCTTGAGTGAACCACATTTTTGCTACAGAATCTTTTTTTAAACCTGGCCAGCAGATTATGCAACACTGGAGTGGGAGACAGCTGATGGTCTGCAAAGAGAGCTCCACTGAGGAAAAACAGCAGAAAATCTTGCCAATCTGCTGAATGTGGTGGGGGGCAGGGAATGGCCCCAGGGTTTGGAGTCTGCAGCAAGCTGCTGTGACAGTGATGCTGTGACAGGGCTGCTGTGGCAGTGATGGTGTGACAGTGATGCTGTGGCATTGCTGCTGTGGCAGGGCTGCTGTGGCAGTGATAGTGTGGCATTGCTGCTGTGGCAGTGATGCTGTGGCAGTGATGCTGTGGCAGTGCTGGTCCCTCAAAGCTGTGTGCCCACAGGGATGGCTGTCACCTCAACTTTCCAGAAGCACAAACAAACCTGGACTCCCCCTCTCATTCAGCTTCTGCGTCACATGAGGGTGAGGGAAGATGAGGCCAAAGGCTTCGCACAGCAAGAGGCAGGAAGGAAATTCTGGGCCAAGGGACAGGAGTGGAGGTTGGGGCAACTCAGTTCAGTCCTGGATCCATCCCTCTAACCAGCTGCTGCCCAAGGGTCCTGCTCAGACCTGGAGCATTCCCCTTCCAGGATGGCTACGGGACAATGTAGATCTGTAGCCATCCACAGCCTAAATCTGAAAACCTGTCAAGGGCAAGAAATCTGCCCTCAACCTCTGTTCATGTTTCAGGGGGCTGAAGGCAGGTAAAGTTGCCTTCTTTTCTGTGGTGTCTTTACAGGACACCACAGGCTCTTTCCCAGTTGCCTTCTGCCAAAAAAAAGAGCATTTTTGAAGCTGGGATTCCCCCAAAGGGCCAGCAGAGCATGGAGGTGCAGACCTGCATGGTACTGCAGACCAGCACTGCTCCACTGGCAATTCCCTGCCAAAAAACAAGAGCACCTGAACACTGGCCAAATCACTCTGTAGGGATGAACCAGCTCCCAGGTAAATGCTGGATTTGGGGGGTGAAGACTCAGCAGGTGCTACAGCTGCAGGAGAGCTGGGCACCTTTTAGCTGTAACAAGGGACAGAAAAAATATTTCACCCACCTCAGTGCTGGGGGAGAATGTGCTAGGGACAACAGTCCTGGAATAAACTCAGCTCTGGGAAAAGCCTGTCCTGCACCTCGCAGGGATGAGAAACAGGATCTCAGCCCACAGCCTGACTCATGCACAGGCAAACCTCCTCCTGCATACCCTGGCAGCTCGGGGATGGAGCAGAGGACCCCACCTCACTTCCATAGTCCTCAACAGGTTTTCGGCTGTGTAGCAGCTGTGCTCTGGGGACATCAGGAGCTCACACTGAGGCTGCCGTGACACAGGGGCCACAGTTCCACAGCACACATGCAGCTTCTGCTCTCCCCACAATGGGAACAGTGGGCTGCTACCGTCCCTATCTTACAACTCAGCTTCTCCACAGGGCTGTTACCTGCTCTCCCTGGTCCACATTTCCATCACTGCCACAGGATTTGGCCATTTTAACCTCTCTCAGTGGAGTCCCCCATGCACCAGAGTCACTCTGAGGGGCAGCAGAGGTTCAGGGCCTTGAGGACACACAGTGCCCTTCTCTGGGGTGAACCCCTATCTCTCAAGGTGTTGATAGCACCATTCTCTGAGTGAGAATGGACATGCCATGAGATTTACACTGAATATGTCTGAGGGGCAGAGTACATGGGGACTGCATGCGCCTGCCTGTGCGCCATGTCCACAAATAGCTCAAAAGCAAAATTCCCTAGAATTAGATTGGTGGGGAGCACAGATATTTTCTGCTTCACAGTTTACTGTGCTCTCTGCGAAGGTGCCTCTGAGGGCCTGGCTGTGCATTCAGCATAGCGGAGAAATGTTGTTTGAACTGTTATTTTAAGCAGAGCGTCTGACAAAGCTGAAAACTCACAAATTCTGTCAAAAAAGACAGCTTAGAGATCTCAGACTCCAAGGATCAGACAAAAATACCAAATACCTTTCAATTTATCTTACATCAGGTCATTAAGACATCGGAGCTGGATTCAAAGGAAGGGGTTTGGAAGGACATTCAGCCACATCCCTGCTCCATCCTTCGTGGGTTTTCAGAGCCAAAGCATGGCCCAGCAGAGCAGCAAGGGCTGGTGACTGTCACCGGAGCTCTGCAAGGGCATCCTGGCTCCTTCTCCCTCTGCCAAATATCCGTTTGTTATCTGCGTTCCCAGACTCAGTCCAAGCCCACTGAGCCCTGGGGAAGAGGAAGCCCAGGAGAGACAGCTCCAACAAAGCCATTCCTACTGTGGAGTGATGCACAGGCAGAGAGAAGCAGGGTAACACCAGTGACACAGAAGGCCAGCAGTGCTGCAGAGCCAAGTGGGATTTTTCTGCTCCTTATTTTGGCTGGAAGTTCAGAGCATCTCAGCCTCCTCCTCCTCCTTCTCTTTGCACATTGTGACAGTGGCTGCCAGCTGCTGGCGGCACATTCGGCCCTGCTGGCACTCACAAAAAGGGCTTCTATACTCACTTCCTCTTGCCAGATCATCAGGACATTACTGAGGGAGTGAAGAACAAAGTGCTGACACTGCCTGCAGAAACCACAGGGCTTGAAGCACCTTCACGGCCCCTAAGGCCTGGCTGCTCTGAGATGCGGGTGCTGAAGGACAAGCTTCAGCTCCCTGGGCTAATGTATCATAGATGCTTTGCTGTGGGCAAACAGCTCTACCTGGCACAGGACCCCTTGTCCTGGCTGCAGCATCCCTGCATCCTGCTGCAGCATCCTCACGTCCTGCCACAGCATTCCACCACAGCATCCCTTCATCTCACTCGCAGCACCCGGAGGCAACATCCCCACATCCCACCACAGCATTCCTGCTGACTGCTGGGCCCATTGGATGGCTTGGGGGAATGCAGGGGAGGCACGGGACTTGCAGCCCCTGCAAGGCCTGGGGTGCCGAGGGTGAAGTTGTGTTCTCTCAGGCACCGGCCAACTCCCCCTGAATCCATGGTGTGATCCCAGAAGCAGCATGGGGTTTAGGCCTATGGGAAGCTGCTGGTTCAAGGAATTGCTGCATGCTTGGTGTCACCCAGCTGAGACCTCTTTGCAGGCCCAGTGTCACCCAGTTGATGAGCCTCATTATAGGCTCAGTGTCACCTGGCTGAGCCCTGTTTCCACGCTTGGTTTCACTCAGGCTTCCACCAAAAGCACAGAGCAGTGGACAGGTCCTCCTGCCTGGAGCCAGCTCAGCAGCCCATGTCTCTTCTCAGTGGCTCCCAATCACACCAACTCCTTCAGGCCCCTGGGAACCACCCCTGTGTCCTCCACTGCTTGGGACTACCCACCACACTCATCTCTGCTCCCAGGGGAGCGCCAGGAAAGGACTCTGGGGTGATCCATGCATTGCCTCCCTTGAGCTGGGAGCGGCCCCGGGCACCTCCCACAGCCCCTCCTGGCCCTCACCCACCTCCACTTGCTGGCAGATCTGTATCAGCTTGGCCATCTGGTTTTCCAGTTCGCTGTTGCGTTTAACCAGGTTGGTGAGATTTGTCTCCAGGGTTTGCTGCAGGTCCAGAAATGGGAGAAAGAGGAAAAATACAGAGATCAGCAAAGCTGGAGTGTCCCCAGTTACCTATCAGCAACTGAGACCCTCTGCCACCCAGCACACTGCCTGAGGGAGGGACACTGGAGTAACTTTGGGCAAAGGCTCTGGGGGTCCTTGGCAGCTCCTGCTCATGCCAGCAGGCTGTGCCATGGGGGAGACACTGAACCCAGCACTGTGTGATCCTGGGGTGTCACTAGCTGGGGAGAACAGCATAGGTGTCTGCCCTTTGCCACTCTTTTGGAGAGCAAATTTCGACTATTTTCATCATCAATTTTGTTCTGCACAGGGTGAGGGAGATGAACAAGAGCCTGATGAGCCACAGGAGAGAGATATCTCCTCTGCCAGCCGCTTCAGCTGGTGCTACAATGGCACAGGCAGGGAGAGCTCAGCTGCACCGTGCTGGCTTTCAGTCCCCGGCCACGCCGCCCTTTGCTCACCAGAGCAGATCTCAGCCAGCAGATCATGGCCAGTGGATTGCAGCCAGCAGATCACAGCCAGCGGATCTGGGCCGGAAGATTATGAGCAGTGGATCACAGGTAGTGGATCTTAGCCTGCAGCTCTTGACCAGGAAGTCATGACCGGTGGATCATGGCCAGCAGATCTCTGTCAGCAGATCACAACCTGAGAGGACAGGGATGCCTGGCTCTGCTTTGGTGCCCACAGGCTGCACTGCTCCAGGAGAAGGAGGGGATCCAGAGAAGCATGGATGAAGACCCCAACTGATGGGATATTGGTATCTGTGGCCATGGGGGGAACAGTTTGTGGGTGTTAACAATTTCAGAGACACAGCATTGCCAGCTCCATGTGCTCTGCTAATGGGAATGCTTTATAACAAAGCACTCACTACCTGTTGCAGCGCTTGCTAGGAAATGATATCCTATTAATATTTTAAACTCCAGGGCTGTAAGAGGGTCCCTGAGGTGGATTCATTCATCTGCAGGTAGGAACTGCAGTCTGAGGCTTTCATCTGACTCCAACAGACCCATAAACATGGCCCCTCTCCACACAGATGGGTAATTGGGGGCTACTGAGCCAGGAGAACTTGAATCACAGGCACGGAGCACAGGCAGAGTACTCATTCCTGAAAAAACCACTGGATCCTAAAATACCCCAAGCTCGTTTGCAACCCTGAAAATTGCTGGCCAAGGACGAGTAAGGCAGAATGCAGGAACAGGTTGGAGAAATGGAATAAAACCCAGGGAGCCTTGGGTTTGCCAGAAGGGTTCGCAGAGTGGGGCTGTATGGATAATGGAAAAGCCAGCTACTCCCACTCCCCTCTCCTCATAGCCCAATATTATAAACATCATTTCACTACAGCAACGAACATTTCACTTGCTAATTACCTCCCTCGTCACCAGCGTGGCTGCACTGAGGCAGCAGCTTTGAACTCGCACCAATCTGCTTTAATCTTCCAGGGTGTGATGGAGGACAGGGCAGGGGGCTGGGGTACAGCTTTGAAGCACATGTGCCCCATTTGCAGCATCCCAAGTTTTCTAGGGAATGGAATCACTCCTCCCATCCACAAACACACACAAACCCTGTCTCTGAGCACCAATCCCTGCATCACGCGTCCTCTGTGGCAATGCTGAGGCAATCACAGGTGCCACACTGGTGTCAGCGACGGTTCCACAGCCCTTTGCTGCTCCCCTGTCCATCAGTGCAACTACAGATCGTCACTGCCAGCCCCTCTGCATCCCAGGAAAATGCAGATGGAATGTTTCCATCTGTTTGACATGCTGGAAAAATGGGCTTGAAGCCTGGATCACACCAGTTGGTTATTTTGTAGGTGTATATAAATTACAGCAATTACAGGGGTTGCATTTTAATTGCTTTATAAAATGCCTGTCACTTCCCCAAACCTTCACCTTCTGTCCTGAAATACAAATAAGTGATTTCTCTACAGCTGGGGAGACAAGTGAGAAAAAGTGAGAAAAAGGCTTTGAGCAGGAGTCACTGGTGCTCCGTGGGGAGAAGGGCCTGGATCACCCAGGGACAGCGGGACCAGAGAGGGAAGTGCCCAGGCACCTTGGGACAGGGGCTGAACCTCCCCCATCCTGAGTGTCAAGGACTCACAGGCTCAAACCCTCCCATGACTCCAAGAGAGCATCTCAGAACCTGCACCCCTTCATCTGCCAGAGACCAGATGCACAATATATCTATTCCCACCCAGCCAGAGGAGAGCAATCACACAGCACTGACCTGCAAGTACCAGTGCTCATGGTTGTTCAGTTATGGGCACAATGAGCAACAACTCGATTTCCCTTTTCCTCCAAATACCAAACGAGCAGTTGAACTAAACATGGATTTCTCTGTTTGAAGAAAGCACCAAGATTGCAGGCTCAAGACAACTCCAGGAACTATAAATACGTGGTGTCTTCCTGCTCCCTGTGCTTCATCAAACACAACCTTGCCTGCGCCTGGCCAGAGCTGCTCTTTCTATGGCCGGTCCCCAGCCCATCCACCATTCTGGCAGCTGGTTCGCTCTGGGAAACACTGTCAGCCTTGTGGCTTTAACCAGCTGAGAGATGGAACAGAGCAGACTCTGAGCCCCAAGCAGGAAGCCAAAGAACAGGCTTCCCACACGTCACACAGACCTGAGGCTGAGGGGGTCCAAGTCCTCAGGGGTCTGGGCCACGCAAGCCTTAGATCTCCAGTGGCACGAACCTGTGGGTGTGGGATGGGAGAATCTGGAGAACCCTGGAGCTGGGAAAGCCCTAGGGACCTGAATGCAGGGGTGGTGGGTAGCTGCTGCCACCCCTCAGTGCTGCTCTGAGGGGTGAGAGACTCAGTCTGGCATGATGGCACAGAGGGTGTCCTTTGACTCTGCCTTACCCCAGACAGGTTTCTGCATTTATCTTCATGGGAAGGCAACCAAAACTGGAAAGTGATACTTCCAGTGATTTATTGAGGGCTTTTCCCATTGCCCCCATTCATTGATAATCGCTTCCAATGATGGAGGCAAATCCCTGCCCTGATTCTCCTGGGCAAGAGACACCATAAACACAAATCACGTGTGCATCCACAAACCCATGTGCAGGCATACAGGCACCAAGTCAAACCCACTCCTGCATGCCAAAGCGGCAGGAAAACCAGTTCCTGGAAGCCACCAACATTCACCAGCCTCACCTGGACAGGACAGGGGACGAGCACCTGCATTGGCCATCTGGGATCGCTGCCATGCTGAGGACACACAGTCAAGCCCTCAAGGCTGAGGATGTGCTGCCAGGTCCCAGCACAGGGTAGGATTCCTGCTGGGTGTCCTCTGACTTGTTTTGGAGCAGCACAGGGAAGCTAGATGTCACCAGGATACTGCCCAGGGCAACAGGAGTCTGCCATGGAGCTCCTGAGGGAGCTGCTCATTTTTTAAAACCACAACGCTGTTGATAGCATGAGGCAGCTGTAATTGCCCTGGAGCCATGGGAATCTCCACCCATGTCCCCATTCCCGGCCAAAACACCGCTCTACACTGAGCTCCTGCCCCAGGCACCCGCTGTAGGGATGATGGAATTGACGTGGTTTGTCTCAGGAATGCTGGGGCAGTTTTCTGGGGAAGCAGTAGCTGGGCAGTGTGACCTGCAGGGAGCTCCCAGCAGGGTCATTCCAACTCCCTCTTCTCTGATGGAATTTTGGAGCAGGACAGTGACGGTGGGGTTGGTACAGCATCCTCTCACTCCACTGGCAGCTGCCTCTGCGCTGCCAAACTAAAATCATAGAAGTTTGGAAGGGACCATAAAGCTCATCTCATACAATCCCTTGCCATGGGCAGGGACACCTTCCACTGTCCCAGGGTACTCCAAGCCCTGTCCAACCTGGCCTTGGACACTTCCAAGGCATTGACAGCACTGCACAGATCAGGCTACTCTCAGTGACAGCGATGCTCCCACTCCCACCTCTCCTTCCCATGGCTGCAGAGGGCTGGCAGTGGGCAGTGCCAGTACCCACTGGCAGCAGCATATCCAAGTGATTCAAACCAGAAGAGGGGAAATTTAGGTTAGATATATGGAAGAAATTATTCCCTGTGAGGGCGGGCAGGCCCTGCCACAGGGTACCCAGAGCAGCTGTGGCTGCCCCTGGATCCCTGGAAGTGTCCAAGGCCAGGCTGGACAGGGCTTGGCACAACCTGGGATAGTGGAAGGTGTCCCTGCCCAGGAAGAGTGGTAGAACAAGATGAGGTTTAACCCAAACCATTCTGTGATTCCACAATTCTATGCTAAGAATCAATTCCCACCACCAAGAAAAAAAAAACTTCGGGGAAAAATATGCAAAACCAGTCAGCTACTGGGCTTTGCTCAGAGAATGTCCCTAGACTACTGGACAAGTGACAAAGAGACAGGACTGAGCTGCCATGTGTGACACCAATGCATTTTAAATCGCTTTGGAGCAAAACAGACTGAGAAGAGCTGAAATCTCTGCCAGCATTCAGGGCTGCTGTCACCCCACCAGCAGAGCTGACCTAGAAACCAAGCGGCTCTGCATGGCATGGGGCTGTGGGAGCTCTGATGGTGCTGAAGAGCCAAGAGCCAGATCCTGAGCCAGACAAAGGGGCTCCAGCAGTGACCCCCGACATGGGGGACCAGGTGGGTGCAACCAACACACCAGAGGGTGCAGCGACATGCCCCATGTCCCCTGATCAGTGTGAGAATAAAAGAGCAGCTCCAAATCCATTCATCAGGTTTAATCCCTGATGATCTATTAGGCTTAAACCCTGGCTGGCTCTTTCTATGCTCACCTTCAGTTGGGAAGCAGCTCTGGAGGGAAGCTCCCTATGGGGAGCAGGGCTGGGGATGCAGGTGACATGGGTAGGTGTGTCACAGCCAGGGCTCACAGCCACATCTATCATGAGCCCTGTGGTGGGAGTCACCCATGCTACTTGGGCACACAGTGCTCCAGCCATGGCCCCAGTGCCCAGCCTGGGGGTGGCCTCAGCCCCTCCCCTTCACCTCACAGAAAGCACAGGGTAATCCCAGCTTGGCAAGACCTAGGGCTGCATCTTGCTCACAGTGGAGTAAATCCCCCATTTCAGTGGCCATGCTCCAATTTGTAAATGGGATGAAAAAAAGGAAGGAACAGTCAAGAGCCCATAGGAGCAGCTGTGCTGGGCTGAGCAGGGGCTGGGGGGCAGGCAGGCAGGTGGGATTCATGCTCCTCCACACAGCATTCCAGTGTGGGCTGCATCAGCACTTAATGTCTTGTGTCTCCTTGGGAATTTAAATTGAGGAGTGAAAAACTAAAGCAGAAAACCCCAAGTAAACAGGGTGAGCTGAGTACGGGATTTGCAGCGGCTGCACATGCTGCTGCCGAATCAGCACATCCTGGATTTGTGTCTTGTCGGCACTTCTACAACATCTTCTCTTGGGCTAAGCCAAGCAGCATTGCCCAAACCTGCCTGGTTTTGGGGAGTAGACCTGTTGGCTTATCCTACCACATGAGCTACAAGCACACTCCAAGTCTGTCATGCAGCTGCCTCACCCATGGGGAGGTGTCACTCGTACCCACACTCCTATGGGACGCCATTACCAGTGCCACACATCTCCAGCAGCTCCTGCATTTAATTACGCCTGCAGAACTCCTGCCTTTCTGGGGTACATCTCAACTGAAGAAATTAGAGGGACAGAAACACAAACAGGTAAAACTTGCTCCGTCACCTGCCAATCGAGTGACCTAGGGTCCCACCCACCTTCTCCCAATGCCTCACTCTTGTCACACAGGAATGTGACCAAGTGTTCCTGCTCCTGTAGACAACCCGAGGCCCTGCTAGTTCTCCCATAAATCAAAGCTGTCCTGGGGAAAAATCACAAGGGGGAAAAGTCACACAGATTAGTTTAACGTTGTTGTTTCTCCAAAGTCGCTGATTAGTTGCAGACTTGGTCTGAGCATTGTTTTGGCAAGGTTTGTGTCTGGCTGCCTGATGCAGCTCCAGGGTGCACACTCCCCGTTCATCGTTTACCCCTGTCCCTGTGCTACTTAACAGCAGCAGCGGCTTTGCTTCCAAAAATATTCCTTCAAGCAAAACACTGTAAGAGCCCAACCACCTGGAAGTCCTCCTCACTGCAGAGAGAGGAGGAATGGCTGGCGGTGGTGGAGAACCTCTGCTGCTGGAGCTCAGCCACACGTGTACGTCTCCCGTGGAACAAGCTGTTCCTTGGCAAGACACACCGGGCTGTTGTGGGAACCAACACCACAGGTGACCAGGGTGACACCAAACCACAGCAGAAATGCCAGGAGCAGATGCATTTCATTACCTTGCTAGCAGTGCTGAGCAGCACACACACACACAGGGACACTGCTCTCTAGGCTCAGCTTATCCCAGCAGCCACACACACATGGGGACACTGCTCTTTTAGGCTCAGCTCATAGGCTGGGCTGCCTGCCCCAGTATATCAGAGGGCTTTGTGCACACGCAGTTTGTCACAAGGCTGTGTTTTTACGGTCTCTCTGTCTCCCAGCAGGAGGCTCCAGCATGTCTATCAGAGTGTGTTACCCCTACAAAGGAATTCTACTTCTCAAAACAGGCAGAGGATGAACAAAACTCAGCATAATAAATGGAGGTTTCCCCACACTGATGTTCTTAGCATTCCCAGCTGCAAGGTCACTGAGCGAAAGTAGTCCTCCTAGTCAAACCTTTCAGTTTTAACCCTTTCCTCCCAACAGCCATTTTCCTGGTTAAGATGAGAAAAAGGATGGGAATAAGGCAGCTGACACTCTCCCTGTTGCTGGGTGACCAGATCTTCTCCTACATCATAAGTGAACTTTTCTCCACCAGAAAGTCAGCACAAGGCGGAAACCTGGCAAAGCACAACACATTCCTGCAGTTCCTGGAACTGGAAGGGAAAACCAGGAGCTGCCTAAAGACAAGTTCAGTTTCTACACTTCCACCAAATACACTTCCAGCAGAGGCTGGTTCCCTTCTTTCCTGTGACAGGGCACAGCACAGCAGCTTTTGGGTGTTCCCTCTCCTGCATCTTGCCTCGTCAACCAAGACATTTTAGGACAGATCTTGACACCCACTTCCAGGCTATGGAGAGGCAGGACATGTGGCAGCTCAGCCCCTGGGCTCCAGCCCTCCCAGCAGTCAGAAGGCACATGTGAGGCACACGGCTGCTGGAGAACCAGGCATCCTCCCAGCCTAGGGTGGGGAGCTCCTGTGAACAAGCCAGGTGGCAGAAGCTGTCACAGGACACCCAACAGCCTGAAGAGGATGTTTTAATGCCCCCCTGCACTGCCCACTGCCTCAATGGCTATGATGGGGCCAACAGCACCCAAGGCAGCTGTTTCCATCGGGGCAGGTTCACCAGTTCCCCAAGCACTCACCAGAATCAGTGAATCCCAGAATAGTTTGGGTTGGGAGGGACCTTAAATGGGAGGTTGGATCCAGTTCCACTCCCTGCTATGGGCAGTGACACCTTCCACTATCCCACGTTGCTCCAAGCCTCTGGCCTTGAACACTTCCAAGGATGGGGCAGCCTCTGGGCATCACAGAGGTTCATCCTGGCAGAAATGCATATGGCTGATTTAGGTCCTTCACTCTTTACACCCTTTAATCTCCCCAAAGCCATTCTTCTCTGCTTGGATATTATCCTGTTTTTCTGTATCATTGCAGAAGTATTGAAAATTGTTTAAATATTTTATTAAATTCGTCCTGACTGTGGCAAGCCAGTTTTCATTTCTGAAGTCATCTAAGCATGACCTGCTCGTTGGAGCTGTCCTAGTTAAACACCGAGATTTTTACTCCCCAGTTCAGGCCATGTGTTTTTCAGCTTAAAAGAATGTGATTTTCAGACATCTTATTAAATGTGCTACACTTGCTATAAAAATTCCCAAACTACAGTGAGCCTGGAGTGTATTTGCGCATTTCCCACTATTTTTATTTATTCCTTTAAAAAGAAAGAGTGGAAGGAAAAGATTTCCAGCGCTCCAAAGCAATGCCTTTTTCCAGAAATTTTTTCTCCAGTGAGTAATTCCGGGTTCCTTCCAAACCAGGAGATATAAAGGGGTCATTTTCTGACGCTCTGCTGTAGGAACCACCACAGCTGCACAGCCCGAGGGGTGGAACGGCTGGGGAACAGTCCCCCACTTCCCCCCTCTGAGCTCACTGCAGGATGGGTGATGGTGAGCAAAAGCAGACAGTGCTGGCAGCAGCCCCAGAGCTCCCCACCTGCCGTGGTCCCCCCACACCAGCCCCAGAAAACCCCAGGGCTCATTTTGGGAGGAACCCAGGAAGCAGCTCTGTTGTCCCCAGTGGAGCCAAACATCGCTGGAATTCCTGCTTCCCTGAAAGATCTCTTCTGTCAGAAAAGTAAGCCATTAACAATGATCCTATTTTATTCTGCCACAGTGATGAAACTATAAAAATTGAGGAAAGAGAGAAAAATACTGAAAGAAGACGCTGCAAATGTCCACCTGCTCCTTCAGTCTCAACCTTCCAGCCTTCCATCCTCTCGGGTTTCTGTCTCTCCTGTGCAGCAAAAGGGACTCATTTGTCACTCTTTTGGGTCACTGTGGCCTTGGGGACGACGCCCAAACCCCTCCCTGCACAGGAGGATTGTTCTGTGGAGGCTGCAAGGGAGCAAGTTCTTTCTCCTTCTTGGGGATTCTGCTGCTGGAGCTGGAGGATCCAAGTGCTGGCAGCAGTGCAGATCCTTCCCAATATCTCCAATGTCCTAAGGACAACCAAGTAAACAAATCCCTGTTGCACATCCTGCCAGATATGGGGTCTGAGAGACCCCCAAGGGCAGATGGCTCCCAGGGTCCCATGCCCAGAGAGTTCCACCAGCAGCACTTCAGAGGAGAGAAGCCCAGCAAGCCCCAGGGTCAAGCAGGAGTCACCCATAACCCTGGGAAGGCAGAGATTCCAAAGGACAGGCACCACCCACAGCCTGAAACACAGGGCAACAATCTCAGGCTCGGGGAAGGATTAGAAAC
Source organism: Tichodroma muraria (assembly GCA_013390105.1). Lineage (NCBI taxonomy): Eukaryota > Metazoa > Chordata > Aves > Passeriformes > Sittidae > Tichodroma > Tichodroma muraria. The sequence continues at coordinate 167,227 of WAAG01005224.1, forward strand.
CAGAACACACCATTTACCTGGAGGAGCTGTCAAAAGGCAGAGGGATAACCAGAGGACAAACCATCAACAACACAGCTCAAGCAGAGATCCGAGCATGAGACATCTTGAGAGCCCCACATTTGAGGCCCAACTGTCAGGCATAAGCCAGCAGCCTGGCACTACTGGTTCTGAAGCCAAGGTGAACAAAACCCCTTCAAAATATAAAAGATAGCTAATGCTTCATTCCATAAATATGTATACCCCCTTGGAAGAGCCGACTAGTGGAAAGAAGATGCATATTTTGAAGGATTCTATGAATACATGGTAGGCAAAGAACACCATCAAAGTTTTCCTCAAAAGAGAGGAAAGGAGTGGAGAGAAGAGGAGAGGAGGGGAGGGGAAGGAAGAGGAGAGCAGGTAAAAGGAAGCAAAGACAGGACAGGGCAGGGCAGGGAATGACACTAACTCCAGTGAACAGCAGTCTCCAGGGGTGCTCTAAAGGCACTATAATCATGTTAACTGCTCTTGCTGCAGGTAACTGCCTGGCTGGGAAGAGCCCTTTGGAATACTCACAGGGTGTGTGAGAATTCAGAGATGGAATTTCCAGGGTAAAAGCCTGACACGTACATGGGTGCATCTGAATAGCAGGAGATTCAGAGTCACCAACAACTACTAGAGGCACAAGAGGACAAACTACCTGAAAGAGCACCAGCGAACACTTTTTCCATTAAAGTTTCCTCCTCACCCTCTGAGAAACCCTCAGAGACCCCTCTGAGGCTCTCTGTGATTCACAACCAGGAAAGTTTCATTAGGCAAAGCCCTGTGACGTGTGATGTGTCCCCAGGAGCCACGGGTATCTGTGACACCAGGCTCAGGGCATGGCTGGGGTTCCACAGCCTCCGACAGCCTTTCCAAGCATCGATAACATCTCAGGGGCACAAACACCCATCCGAGGCTGCTAAAGGCAATCTGGGATTTGGCAAGTCATTTATGCAAATTCCTATCCGCACTTCATAAACAACCAAGCGTCTGTGGCAGAAATGAAGAGATAGAGAGAAACTCATGGAAGATTCATACATTCCCAAAAAACATCTGGTTCCATTCAACATCAAAAAAGCTACTTTGTGATTTTCACCAGATAATGGGTTTATCAAAGATTTACTAATCACTTCACTCAATTCCTATCTCACCTCCCAAACCAAATTAGCAAAATTCAAGCAAAAAGTAAGGAAGAATCCTGAAGAAGTTACCTGTTTCCCACCTCCTCACTATCTGAGCTGCACATCAAGATTGAGATCTGGCTGCTCCCAAACTGAATGGGAAACACAAAGTGGCTGTGAAGCAGAATTCACGCCTAAACACCAGGAAGAAATGGTTTGAATTACAAATACAAAATTAACTGGAGAGTGAAGCTAAAGCTCCTGCATTTTAAATTATGGCAGGAGTCATAGGGAGTTTTGCAGAGATCAGCCAGACCCGGCACCAGAGGTCGGTGGCAAGTGACAGGCTTGACACCAAGCCTAACTTGTGCTGTGAGAATGACGTAAGATTCAGCTTTACTGAGTCAAAACACTTCAGAACACAGTTTTAACCTAAAATGTTACATTACAGAACACAGCTTTAATCTAAAATACTAATTGGTAATCAATGCATAAATTATGCAAACGGCTGAGGGTCCAGCCTGCCTGCTTGTCCCAGCCTGAGGTTTGTCTGGTGTCTCATCCTCCTCATGCTATCAGCACCTCACTGCTACCTGCCATGCCACTGGCACCCAGCTCCTGTCCCTATGGATTATTTCTCACTTCCTCCACCTGGGAGCTGGGTACAGGCAGAGCTTGAAATCAGACAATCCATACTAGAAGGGAAGAGAGCTGGAAGTGGACAGGGAATGAGGGCCGAGGAGGAGGAGGAGGGAGAGGTTGTGCTGGTGACAATGTCCAAGGATGGCGAGTGACCATCCAATAGGAAAAGCTCAATAAGAAACCAAAAAGGGAAGGAAACCGCCCTGCCTACATTCATCTAGGGGGCTGTGACACCCATCTCGGGGGCTGTGACACCTATCCCATCTCTGGGGTTCATCCCATCAGCAGGAACTGAGTTGGGCAGTCAGAATTACCAGAACCACCTGCCCCAGGGGGCCCCCTCCAAGCCCCCTCCCAGCATGACACAGGGCAAATGAGTCATTGCCAAGACTCCCAAATATTAATTCCTCAGCCCTCCTTTTTCACAGCCTTCCCCTCCCCACTCCCCATCAGGGGCTCGTGCTGGAGAAGGGCACTGAGCTGGCTGCCAGGGCCTGGTAAAGGAGCAGAGCCCGCCCTCGGGAGCCTTCCCTCTCCCAGCATGCCCTGAAAATTCATCTTCCGGCCCCGATGATCAAACAAGCTGATCAAATGGTCCAGCAGCTGGATTTAGCAGTTCTAATTCCCTGTATACACTTGCCTTTTTCATTCCCTCCCCCATCCCTGCAGCAGCAGCTGGAGCAGCTGGAGGCACAGGACAGTCGGCTGGGGTAGAACAGCAGGCGGGAGAATGTCAGGAATAACACGCATCTCTTCTCCTGTCCCATACTGAAGGATTCCTCCTAGTTTAAAACCTTTCCCAGGCAAAACACCAGAGCAGCTCCTTCAGATGTCAGAGCAAAGATCTACTCGCTTTATTTTGGGGGACAGGATCTTTCCAAGGATTCCCTCTCTTCTGAGGGAGAGTCCTGACTGTCAGGAAATCCCCCAAACGGGGAAGATTTCCCAGAGAAACATTCCTGGGAAAGCCGCACCACTTGGTGGCATTGCTCTCAAAAGCTTGGGCACGTGGGGACAGTTTGCTAATGAGGATTGCAGCGATTAGGAGCATCAAATTATCTTCTTCAGCACACAACAAACAATGCTAATGGTGGGATAATGTCAGGCGGAATCACACTGGATTGGAACAGCACTGATAGCACATGTTAAGCAGACATATAATTACCACTGTGGCGCCTCGATAATATTAATAACGCTGCTAATTACGCTGATATAAATAGCAAGATTAATTGTCACAAAACATCAGTGTCAGGGTTGAAAGGCAGCTGCAAACCTTGCACTTTTGTCAGCACTCAGGCATCGGGGCCGTAAGAGACAGCACCCGGCACCGACAGCACCCAGAGATTCCTGGTTGCACCTGGTAGCACCTGGCAGCACCTGACCCTGATGGAGGGAGCTGGCCTAAGGCAGACAGCAGCAGCAGGAAGGTACAGCTCAGAACTGAGCAATACAAAGTCCTCCCTATCCTGAAGATGCCTAAACACCCCAAGGACAGGCAGGATGATCTTGGAGCATGTCCCCACATGGCCCTGGAAACCTTATTTGTTCTGGATCGACAAGGGAACAGCCTGTCTGAAGGAAGCAACATGCTACTTTCCCTTAATACCTTGAAGACAGAGGAGAGTAGCACTAGGAGCCATTGATGAAAATGTTCTTCCATTGGGGCCTTGCTATGTTCCTGCCCAAGAGTGCAAGAAGAGCTTCCAAGGACGGTTTAGAAACCCACATCCCACTGCTGGGAAAGGCAGGACCAGAGGAAATAGGTACAATTAAGCCCAATGTGCCCCTTGGGAGACCTCCCCTCTCATCCACAGCTGTCTTCTGCTGTGAGAGGCTGGCATGGAGCAGCACCAGGCATGGGCTGGAGGGTGACACCACAACCAGGGCTTCCCTTCCTTGCCTCCCCTGGCAGAAGAACAAATTTGGATGGAAAAAGTGGAGAAGCTGGCCAGGAGGGGTGGGTCCCTTCCAACTCAGGATATTCCGTGATCCTATGAAGTGTAAAGCCCATGGAGACTGCTGCTGCATAAATAACCTCCTCCCAAACTCCTGCTTCCTGCGGGACATGCCTGCACTGAACAAACTTTTCCACCTTCCCAGCACCAGCATGTGAGAGCCGACGGGAACACGTTCATCCTCACCTTCAACCGGGCCATCCCACATTTCCAGGGGAACCTGCCCTGAGTTCCTCCCTGGCTGGCTCCGAGCCACACTGAGGGGAGTGGGAGCTGCTTGGCTGGGTGAGCTCTGCGGGTGCTCCGGGCTCCCTGCCCCAGCACCTGGCTGCGGGGGCAGCAGGCAGGATCCTGGGAACACTGGGAGCCGGCACAGGGAGCACTCCCCAGCCATGCCCAGGCTGGCAGGTCACTGTTTGGGCACTGCCAAAACGCACAGGAGGGCGCAAACCCCTGGGTTTCTCTGGGAAGCAGAACCAACATGCAAACAACTGCCTGGGATGGGGCTTATTTTGGCTGATTTGTTGCTTATGTAAAGCCATGGTGAGACTGTTCAAACCAGCGCTGGAGATGCTGAGATAGATGCACTCAGTACAAACTGAGCCTCAGGGTGAACACGCCAACGCACCAACGCTGGAGAAGGCTTTAACCCCTTGTGCACATGCAAGCAGAGAGTCCCAGTCCTTCTGCCTTTATCCCTTTGCTCTTTTGCTTCTGGAAAAGTAAACAAAATGTCTAAACCTACCAAAAAGTCACCAAAACATCACCAAGCAACAGCACAAACAGCATTTTCAGAGTTTCTTCTGTGGCCAGAGCCTTGGCTCTGCCTGGGGACTCCTTTGCCCCTGCAGTGCATAGGGTGCTAGAGGGGACTTGGCAGAGATGTGGAGAGGACACTGCACTTCCAAGTCCCACCAGACCAAGTGGCACCGTGGCTGCCACAGAAACCCTGGGCCAGCAAAGCCTGTGCATTTCCCCCTGCACAGGGGGACACCTCTGGTGACACTCCGATGGGCTGAGCCCCACACCAGCCCAGCAGTCTGAGCCCAGAGCCTCCTCCAGCACATCCCAACACACTCCTGGGCTGCCCCGGCACAACGCCAGTACAAGCTTATCCAGCAGATCTTGGGCACCAGCCTCACGGATTGCTCAAGCTCCAATGTCTTACGGCAACAGGCAGAGAGAAAATGCCTAAACAGGTTTTCCCTCCTAGAGCAAATAGCCCTGCCCTGGGGCTGGGGACATGGGTGCACTGCTGGCAGGTGCCCCAAAGCACCTGAGGGCAGTGGGTCTGGGTCTGGGCAGTGCAGAGGGAACCCATGTGCCCAGCCCTGCCCTGCCCTGAGCGAGCCCTGCTGCCCTCCTCATGTCCCCAAACCACGACCAGATGCCAGCCAGTAGCGCCGAGCCCTCCAGGAGCTCTCCACCCTGTGCCATGCTGCCGGACGGGGGCTGCCCAAGCCTCTCTGCAGACCACCTTCAGGAGTGAGACCGGGAACCAACCCAAGGCAGATTTTTCCAAAAGTTACACCATCTGGGAAGCACGGTTGGGAGGGACCACTGGAGCCTTCGTACTGAGCACGGGGTAAGTGCTCATGCCAAAACCTGCTCCAGCTGCTTCAAACTTGGCTAAAGCTGCACCCAGTGAAGTGCAACGCTCCCATCAGCCCTTGCTCACTTCTCCAGAAAAAAAACATCCATTTCTGATATAAGGAAAAATTTCCTTCTCTCCTCTGCACTAGGAAGGAAACAGATCTGCTCTATGCTATAGCCAGTAAAGGGGAGCCTGAAGCATCGTGGGCAGGACCCCAGGGCCACCCATGGACCCTCAAGGGGGCTGCCAAGGGGGCAGCATCACTGTCACCCCCTCCTTACACATGCAGACCATCTCCACATGCACAAGGCTTCCCAGCGTGGACCAAGAGCATCCAGCTGTTTCCCTGGGAGAGCCCTAGGTCAGGCTGGAGGCATCATCACTGGCGTGCAGCAGCGAGACAAGGGCTCTTGAGGGGCAAGCAGCAGGCCTCAGGCAGCCCCTGCCCCTGAGTCCCCTGCCCACCAACCCTCTGCTGCCCAGTGCAGGCCTTCCATTCCATCCCAGTGAGTCAGAGCCCGAGGGAGTCATGAGGCTGGCTAGAAAATCCCAAGATTCCAGAAAGTAAACACCTTGTGGGTTCGCTTTGTTGTTTTTTTTTTTTCCCCCAAGCCTTTGGAGTGCATTTGAGTCAACATTTGAGCTTCTCTCCAAAGGCTCAGCATAATACACATACCAGCCCCAGGATGCTTGATTTGACATTAAATCTGAGGCTCACATCCCCTGTCCTCCCAAAGGAGGGGCTTCTCAAGTCCCCTTGGATAGCTGGGATGGTGCTTGAACCCTTCAGCCCAGTGAATGCCACTGGGATCTGGCTTGGTGGGAAGCAGATTGGCATCACCAGCACAGGGCGCTGCACAGAGCATCCCAGCTCCTTGGGGTCTTGGACTGACTCCCAACCCCAGTGGGCAGGGAAAGGGAGTCTGCGAACCCCAAAGGTCACTGCAGCAGCTCCCAAGGAAGTTCAGCAGTGGAGCAATACCTCAGGAGGACTATGCACATAGAAGAAACAACAGGAATTCCCACATCCAGGAAAATCGCAGCCTCACCTCTTTGTACCCTTTGCCACCACACCAGGAGCTCAGCTGCAACAGCCAAGACACCTGGGCCATTCTTGGCAGCAGATCCTGAGTTATTATAATGAAAGTCTGACACAGGAATCCTGCTCCCAGCCCCTTCCCTGCACACTGCCCCTGCACGCTCCTGGCCCCATCCCACTCCAGCAGCCCCTTTCCTGCTCATCCTCTCATGGGTCAAAACGTTGAACAGTGTCAAGGCACAGGAATAACCCTCCCACACTGATCCTCCTGGCAGACCCCAACCCTGAGGGTCACTCACTGAACCTTGATCTAATTTGCTTTTCTTCCCTTTCTTCCTCCCATTAGCCCCCTCATCTTTCTTTAGAGACTATCTTTGCCAATGGGAACTTTTTGTTCCCTCTGACACCACAGATTTATGTTCTGGCAAGGCAGCTGCGAGCAACAGCTTCCATGAGAGGCCTCGGCCTGGGCTCTGGAACAGCCCCAATAGAATTTAATTTCTATTTTTGGATCGTGGTGTTTCACAACAGTTAAAAAGTAGCTTTTGAGCACCAAATAACTCACCACAGATTGTACTAGAGGTGTGCAGGATCCCTCCACTTACCCAAGGTTACACAAAGCTCAGCCGTGGGCAAACTGAACAGTAAACTCCCCGGCTGGGCATGACTTGGATTTAAATTATTCCCAAACCGTCACGTTTATTACTCTCTATTCTCCTTAATTTTCCCCGCTCTCCCCGTGCCTCAGCCCAGCAGTGAATGGAGCTCAGTGCCAGGGCTGCCTCTCAGGCAGGACCCCCCAGGCATCCCCTGTTCTGCTCTGCTCACACCCAGTTTGGATGAAAGGATGGGAACCCCCCAGCCGGCCCCTGCAGCCCAACCTGGGAGAGGTGGGGCTGGAGAACAGCCCCTTCCACCTTCCTGCTGCCCGGAATGGCCAGGATGTGCTTCCCCATCAGCTCCCACCTCTCCTTCTCAAGGCCTGGTCCCACATAAAGGGGCTCTGTCCATGCTGCTGTGTTAGAACCACGTTTGGGAGGACGTGGGTTAGTGATGAACAAGGTGATGGTGCTGGGTGGACTCGATGATCTGAAAGGTCTTTTCCAACCATAACAAGTTCATGATTCTCAAACTCTGCACTCAAGAGTTTTGACCCAAACGCTCACCCCACACCGCTCACAGTGGAGCCATCACCCGGGAGTCACCCATGCATGAATTAATCCTGAGGAGAATATAAAATAACTCAGCATCAGTCTGAGGCACAACCCCCATCTGGCACAGCCTCCGACCAGAACCCAGAAACAAAGCAAGAGAGAATTTAAAAAAAAAAAAAAAAAAAAAAAAAAAAAAAAAAAGAAAAAAAAACAGTGGGAA
>WAAG01005230.1:300-14778 GCA_013390105.1 Tichodroma muraria
AGGTAATAATGACATAAATCAGATTGGTACAGGTGGTACTCAGCAAGAGAGTGTTGGCCTCAAAAGTTCGGGAGCTACAAATCTATTGCTGATTGGTTTTCATTAGATTATTAATATTGTCTTTTTGCCTCTCATGTCCCCAAGACATGATCAGTTTTGAAGCCTTTCTTCCCTTTTGCAGCCCATCTTGGCTTTTCTTGGAATCTGGCTTTATCTACACTTAGCTGTCACTAAAGGTGAAATTCTCCTAAGCCCAGGACAGGGCTTGCAATCTCCATGCAAAATCACTTCAGGGCTTTCACCCCAGTCTTTGTGGCTTGGAAGAGCATTCTGAGTTCATCTTGCAGAGAAGATTTGCATACAGCTGGCTTTCCTAGCTCCCTAGTCGATAAATTATGTGGTACTTAGCCAGACAGTATGTGATAGTCATGGTTTCATAAGATCTTCTGTCCATGAGCTAAGTCTTAAATCTGTCTACTTGTATGGTGAGTCCTGTCAAGAGTCTAGAGGGTGTATGTGTGATCTTCTGAAAGACTCCACTGGGCTTGATTTTTGTTGGATGTTTTTGCGTTCGGGTGGCCCTTTAACAGTGTAACGATTTCCAATATTCTCCCAAGATCCATCAATACACAAAGAAAACCAACATTAAATTAAATCAGTGGATAAATGCAGGCAACTAAGATGTTGCTTTTAACTTAGTTGAGGGCTTTTGGGTCGTTTTTCACAAATATGAAGCATCTCAGAGGATCTTTGCACTTGACCCTTGATAATTGTAGGGTAAAGTTGGAAGAGGGTGTCTGGGTTATATCTAGAGACACAGATGATCTTATGAACAAGAATTACTTCATTCAGTTTCTTCTTTGCCAGCCTTAAGTGTATGGTTACTTAACTGATTAAGGAATGCATCTGACACCAGGTTAATATTAAACTTCATGCCAGATACTTAATATCCTATTTTTTGTGTTGCACTAGCATGTGTGCGTAGCTTCCTATTGCAGTATTCCTTTGGTTATAGGATGTCCTCTCAATGGTGTGTCCTTCTGACATAATTCCTCAATTCACAGAGTCTAAAATGTTTTCATTCTTTGTTGGTCAGTCCTGTTAGCATGGAGAAATTAGTTCTCTAGAAACCAGAGAGGGAATGCTGCAGTGGTTTAAATGTAGTGAAATGTGGGTTTAATACTTATATCTTTATCAGATTGACTTGCAGAAGATGCCATTGGGAAAACTGAGCAAGCGACAGATCCAGAGTGCATACTCCATCCTGAATGAGGTTCAGCAGGTGAGCATAAAAGAGATATTAGAGCAAAAAGGGAATTCAGAAGTTGTTCTGAGCACAGTGGGGTGAATGCTGAGCTGTGTATATAAAGATCTGTGCTTCCTCTCTCTCTGGAGAAGAGGATGTGGCTTCCATGGGTAACCAGTTAGTTCTCTTCACTGTTGTATTTGTGTCTTCAGCATTTTTGTAGTGCAAACTTTAGGTCGTGCCAAACATAAATGGCAGCTGAGCAAATGAAACTGATCCCTTGATCTAGTAGTGAGCTGGTGTTTCCACCCCAGAGAAGTCTGTCAGAGGATGAGAATAAAGGTTAAGTTGACACAGGAAAGGGTCTGGTTTGATAACGTTGCTGTATTCACACATCACGATCTCAACCATTCGCTACATAGTATTGCCTTTACAGATTGCAAAAATGTACCAGCATAACCCATTTTTTTTGTCACAGGCTCCCTGTCAAAGCATAGATACAGAAAGTTCTTCAGTTGCTAGAATAGACCAGAACCTTGACAAGGATATGCACCACTTACATATCCTGAAGACTGTATTTTGCCCTCCAGAAACAATCGCCATTGAATTTTTCTTATACACAATTCAGTGTATTTCTGTGGAAATACTGTGACTTGCTACATGCAAGACAATTAAATAGAATTGTTCTTTTTAGTCCTGTGAGAGTTTCAGCATAAGCACTATTTGCATTGCTGCTCCTGCGTTAGTCCATTAGTATCTTGTGTGTTTTTATTGCAATGGAGATGTAGTCTTACTCAGTAATTTTCTTTGGTGCTTGTTGTCTTGTCTAGGTGGTTTCTGACACTGGTTCAGAATCCCAGATTTTGGACCTCTCCAACCGCTTCTATACACTGATTCCTCATGACTTTGGAATGAAGAAGCCACCTCTCCTAAATAACTTGGAATACATTCAGGTACTGACTAGAAACTGTTTTTTGCAAATGTTGGAAAATGTTGTTTGAAGGCAACAGGTCTTGATGTCAGACATCTAACATAGAAAATACGTGAGGTTTAACACTCACTTAACCTCATAAAAACAGAGGTTTAAAGTAAGCTTTAAAACCTCACAAGCAGAAAGATAATCTGAAGGAAAAGAAGTTTGACCTCATGCTTTCATGAGGTTGAACTTGTTTTTCTTCAGAATATCTTTTTGTTTATGTGCATGTGTCTGTGTAAATAATTACATTCATAAGGTTTTAGAAGATAGAGATGTGATGCATATATATGTGTGTATATATATTTAAAGACAGTGTTGTTGTGTTATTAGATGGCACCATGTGGCCAGTGATTGTCATACACTTTTTTAATTTGGAGTATCCCGGACTTATTTTGAACATGTCAAAGGCCTAAGTGGCATAACATTGCCTGTTTCAATTCTTCAGGCTAAAGTGCAGATGTTGGACAACTTGCTTGATATTGAGGTTGCTTACAGCCTTCTCAGAGGTGGAAATGAAGATGGAGATAAAGACCCAATTGACATCAACTATGAAAAACTTAAAACTGATATTAAGGTAAAGGAGATAAAAGGCAATGAGTGGCTGTGAATACAAGCTGATGTCCTGTTAGTTTGGAGAAAAACAAATCACCCAAACTGTAACTGGACAGATGGCACTGAGATGGGTTAAGGAACTGGAGTATGTGTTCAAAGAGATGCAGAAAGACCTGAGCTGTTTCGACCTGGAGAAAAGAAAGCTCAAGGGGTATTGTATCAATATCTAGGAATACCTGATGGGAGAAAGAAGGAAAGAAGACAGAGGCAGACTTTCCTCACTGGTTTCCAGTGACAAGATGCAATGGGCACAAATTGAAATACTGGAATTTGTGTTTAAACAACAGAAAAAGCTTTTGTTGTCGATGGTGTTTGTTTTGGGGTTTTTAATCTGTTTGCTTTAACAGTGGTCAAACACTGGAAAAGGCTGCCCAGAGGGGCCATGAAGGCTCTGTTCTTGGAGGTGTTGAAAGCTGGACTGGACTCGGTCCTTGGCTGACCCTTCTTTGAGCAGTGGAACTGAAAATCATCTCAATTTCCAGCATTGTCTTAGACATTCTGTGACTGTGTATCTGTGCATCTTCTCTAGCTAGGAATGTATTTCCACTTAAATGGTAGAGGAGGTTGAAGGGGGCAGTTGCTGGCATAGGGTGGATGTTTTCATGTTATAAGATGGCTGCTAGCTTGTGTGCTGAGGAAACTTCTCATTTGCCTCTTTGCAGGTTGTTGACAAAGATTCAGAAGAAGCCAAGATTATCAAACAATATGTGAAGAACACTCACGCTGCTACGCACAATGCATATGACCTCAAAGTCGTGGATGTAAGCTGGGCGAGACTGGGGTTTATCTTTAAGAAGATGGACTCTCCTAAGCTGAATTTCTTGTTTGCAATTGCCTTGTATTTTTGAGTAGCTTACCCAGTTTCCTCTGTTGAAGGGATGATTTGATAGAACATTTTCTTTTAATTAGAATAGCAAAAGTCTAGGCAGAGATGAATCTAATGAGGTGTTTTTGCTTTAGTGTTTTTATTTTAATTTAATTTGCCTCAAAGGGAAGGTGGAGGAGTAATCATCTGAAACTGAGCCTTAGTTCATTGAATGACTTTTTCAGAAAAATAGATCCTCATGAAAATGCAGAAGGAAAGGTGGAGAAGTAATCAATAACAAATACTGCATGATTGCTGCTAACTCTTTTTTGCTAGCATGACACAGCCAGTTACAAACACTAAAACCCATCCTGATCAATTTCCCTAGCAGATCAATGTGCGTTGCAGATTGAATGATTTTTTTTTTTTACTCTCCTCTGATGAGTTGCATGAAGGTAATGGTTTATTTGGTTGCTTGTTCTTTTCCTCCTATCCTCTTCTGAACTGAAGATCTTCAGGATTGAGCGTGAGGGGGAGAGCCAGCGTTACAAGCCCTTCAAGCAGCTCCACAACCGCCAGCTGCTGTGGCACGGCTCCCGCACCACCAACTTCGCCGGGATCCTCTCGCAGGGTCTGCGGATAGCTCCACCTGAAGCTCCTGTGGTAGGTGAAATAGCTTCTCTGGCTGCCTACATCCCTGTGCCCAGAGATGGCCACAGCCAGGGGCAGCCTAAATAAGGGAATTCCTGTGTAGGGAGGGCCCCCTGTGTTATCTGCCGCCATTTAGACATCGTGTCCCCTGAGTGGGTTGCTCATTGGTGTCCACAAGAGCTTGAGTTGCAGCTTTGCTCTTCTGGGAGCCCAGCCAGGTGGAATCAATGCTGCCTTTGTGTTATTGCCCCAATTTAATTTATTTATTTATGTATTTGTTTGTTTGTTTGTTTCCTTCTTGCAGACTGGCTACATGTTTGGGAAGGGCATCTATTTTGCAGACATGGTATCGAAGAGTGCAAACTACTGTCACACATCTCAAGCTGATCCCATAGGTTTAGTGCTACTGGGAGAAGTTGCCCTTGGAAATATGTATGTAACTTATGAAGAGTATTTGCCAGATGTGCTTAATACATCCTCATAGAAGGCGATGCTAAGATTGCAAGCCTTCTTTCAGTGTGAAGAAAAAGCCTATGTTTTTTCTTTAGAAATAAGAGCTGTTTCTTCTTAAAATAAGGTACTGTTGCAGGTCTAGCTGAATCTTGTACAAAATGCTAACATAATTAAAATTAGTAATCAAGACAAAGAAGGGCTGTTGAGTTCCAGAAGACTAGAATTTAGATTAACTTTAACTCATCATAAACTAAAGCCTGAAAAATTTGTGATTTTTTTTTCACTAAGATAATTTAAGACAAATGTATGTAAAGTGCTATTGTGTGTTCTTTGTGCTGTCCAGGTACGAATTAAAGAATGCTTCCCACATCACAAAGTTGCCCAAGGGAAAACACAGTGTCAAAGGTAAGCATTAGTAGTTGTCATTGGTAATCTGTAGTTGATGGCAGACTTGGTCGTGGTGCTCTGCTTAGCAAAGAGCGCTATAGTCACTTCTTAGCTGTACTTCCTTTAAGAAGTTGCATAATGTTGCCTTTCAGTTGCATCAGGATGTGTATGTGGTGTTTTAAGATGCAAGTTAATACACTCGGAGTGTTAAGATTAAAGGTGCTGAAGTGCAGGAGGAAACTTCTATTTGATGTTACACTGGAGAAAATATAAAGTACATTCTCCCAACTTCTTATGCGCTTTCATTGTAGCAATATTGTGTATTTCAGAAGAGAGATGGGTAAATCAGAAGAGTAATTGTTTAGCTTTCAAAGTGGCTTAGAAGCTTGGGCAGAAGGGAAAAGCTAGGAATAAAAGTTCAGATGGAACAACTGCTCTCATTACACTTCTATCTGCAAAAAGTGTCATATTGATAAAGAAGATGAGAGAAAAGACTTAGCTGTCTAATTCAAGCAAAAGAAATGGTAATCATTACTGTCTTCTGTACCAAGATGGGAGAGTGAAGAACAATGTCTTCAGTAATGAGTGGCTTATCTTAAACTATTCATTTTGAGAAGCTTAAAAAATAGGTTGCCAAAAATAGACTAAAAAGTGATTTTGCACCTTTTTCTGTACATACTACTCATGTTCTTATGGATGTCAAATCAGATTTATATTGAAAATTTAAACGAGAATAAGAATTGGTTTGTTGTACTTGTCTGAAAATGCTGCAGTGTGCATGTTTTCATTAATGGAGCTAGGATATGAGAGCTACAAATCTGTTCTGGTTTAGCTTTGATCATATAGATTGGACAATTAACTGTTGAAATTCTAAAATTCTCATTTTTAATGTAGCAGAGTACAACTGCCATAAATATCGTGATGCTGAATTGAATAAACCAACTGTATTCTTCATGTTCTGTTGAAGATACTTCTACACTTGATTTGAAAGTATATGTGAAATATTATTTGGCTGGCTGGATCATTTTCTTTTTGTGCAAAGTCTGTGTTTGCCTCCTAGATTTGTAACTAATGTTGTTTCCCCTTTCTAGGCTTGGGCAAAACCGCTCCTGATCCCACAGCCACTACCACCCTTGGTGGTGTAGAGGTTCCCTTAGGCAATGGGATCTCCACAGGAATTAATGATACCTGTCTTCTGTATAATGAGTATCCTTTGCTGATACATTGGCTGCACACAGTGTTTGAGTATTGCTGCATTTGCAGGACCTCACTATGGCCAGTTGGGAGTTTTACCTCACTGTTTTGGTGGGGGTTTTTTGTTTGTTTGGGTTTTGTTTGTTTGTTTTTGTTTTTTGTTTTTTTTTGTTTAGATCTGCTTTGGGGAGTATTTGCAGACAATCTCTTCTGCAAGAGGGATGATTTTACAGTTGTTGCACTTAAATTGTCATTCTGCAAAAAAAGGAAACAATACACGTACCAATAGCTGTTCCCCAACAGGAACCATACCAAAAGTTAGTGGAGTGGTCAGGCAAAACTGCCCTGTAGTGTCTTGCCCAGACATGTGCCAGGACAAGAGGAAGGGAATGCAGCCTGTGGTTTCTCATCACTCCAGTCTGGTTTCTCCCTCATGGTGCTGTGGTGGGCCAGCTTGGCCAGGAGGAGATGGGGGAGCCAGCTCTGTGCTCTTGTGCTCTCTCAGCACATCTTTTGTGTTCCCCAGATCTCTGCAAGTGTGAGGTAAGTGCCAAATGCCCATCAGAGATGTAGCCATTAAGTCTCTTTCTAGGCAGAAGTGCCTCCAAATCAATTAGTGCTTTAAATCCACAAGAGGTCATAAGAATACAAATAAGTGATGTCTAAGGTCCAGCTCACTCTCTTCACTGCCAACGAAGCAGGTAACCCAGTAATGCAATCTTCGGGTTTGTAGAAACTTCCTTTGGCCTTGGTGAGCTGTTTTCCTTCTACAAGGAGTCTTAGCAGCACAACTCACAGCAATACTGGTTTTATCTTGAGTTTTCTTAAATACACCATTTATTTATGATGATGGTAAGCTGATCATCAGCTAAAGCGTGAGCTGATGAGCTATAATACAGTTGATATTAGCTAGCTGAGGTAACATGATGTGTATTTATTTTGTTTTACACTTTGGGATTAGAGGTAGGTTTGAGGCCTAAAGCATTATGAAACAAACAGGGAAGCTGGGACTGTCTCTGGAAAAATAAGAATGTGCAAACACTGACAATCATTGTAGAGCTCTTCTCTGCAATTCCAGTTTGGGTTTTTTAGTGGGAAACTAAGAGGGCATTAATGACTTTGTGCTGGAAGGTAGCAATAGAACTGTAATTATAATTGTAAATGCTGGGTCTGAAACTGTAAGCTCTCATTTAAGCTACATGACTCCTCTGCTTAGATAACAAGAGAGATATGTGTTATTCTGACAAAAAATATTTTCAGAAGCCACAGCCCCATATCTAAGTCAGTTCACCTGCCTATCACTCAGGATTTCTGCTGCACTATTCTCCATATGACTTAATTGCATGTTCCTAACTATTGTATAAAACATTTTCAGATTCATGGAAAAGTCAGATTTAAAGCTTTGTGGTTTGACCTCTTAGAACTGGTTAATCACACCGGCGTCTGTATGGTAACTTAAGTTCAAAGGTGAAGTTCACTGTGTTTTGAGGTTTTTCTTTGTCATTAATATCAACTACTGTCATTATTCCTTAACATTCTTCCCAGATATATTGTGTATGATGTTGCTCAGGTAAATCTGAAGTACCTGTTGAAGCTGAAATTCAACTATAAGACGTCACTCTGGTGAACAGTATTTAGAAGCCCTGTTAGAGATATACTGTAGTTACACTATAGCGTTGACTTCTGACATGCTTATGCATTGACTTCTCTTACCAAGATATCAAGAGCTAAACTGCAGAAGAAATTACTAAATCCTGTTTAGTACAACTCTTAGTGAAAGTTTTATATAAAAAGTGTGGGAATACATGGACCTGAATTCTGATGAGAACGAGTACCAGGTTTTGTTTTATACCACTTCTAATTCCGGTGCTTTAAGTGTTTCTTTTAATTGACCAAACTGACAAGAAAGAAGAAAGGAAATTAATCTGGTGTTCTTAGCCAAACAGAGCTGGGAAAGAGCTGGAGAAGAAACTTGAGCATGTTTGTAATACTTGCTCTGTTAAGGTTCCCCCTTGTTTAAGATACTCTTTTTCAGTTTTCACTTGACTAAATGATAAATGTGCATTTATTTTGAGGTAAAAAAAATAAAAGCTAATTTCATACTAACAGCTTTATGTTTCAAAACTTCCAAATTGTTTTGGTTTTGAGTCATAATTTAAATGTATTTGGTAGAATGTTCTTAAACATGGTATCTCTCTGGAGGATTGAATGCCAAATATTGAAATCTGTAGTCATGTTTCAGGAAGTTATGGTGAAATTAAAATTTGGACTTTCCACTGAGACTTCATCTGTCAACAGTTGGTGTGGTAAACATGGAAAATGAGCTTGTGGCTGTTTGAATTTAGTATTAGCCCCAATAAACCTCCTTTAAATACCTACCTTCAACATGATGTAAGTTGGTTGTTGTAGACTCACGTCCTAACAAAGCTGTAAGTTGAGTTTGGGCTCAAGCTTCATTCATCAAGACCTGGAGTGAGGTCTGTTGCTACGCTGTCAGTGGTCTTGAAATCCATCTCAAAACAGCAATACGAACTGATAATTTCAATGTTTCATGATGTTTGTTACTTCTCACTTTTAGTTAGTCATTGAGCTATGTGGGAGCACTTAACCATAGAGCAACATCAGTTTAAGATTACTGGTTTCCCTGGGGCATTAGGGAAAATGATGGCTAATTCCCAAGAACGGGACATTTCGAGCTCATTCTGATTGTTGTGGCTTCAGTCTTTAGTAACCTGCGTGGAAACAACAGATCTATTTCCTAAAACGTTGTTGCATCGCAGGGCCTTTTGTAAAAGGAGTTAAAGCCAAAGTGGTTGCTAATGGTGCAGGTCTTTCCAGGACCCCTGAAGGAGAGGAGGATGAAGAGTGATAGATGAAAAACAAAGCTGCTGTCAGGGAGAGAAGGAAATGTAGAAGGACTGGGTAAGTTGTATGGCTTGAGAACAGCTCAGCAGAAAAAATTGATTGAGGTTGGTGATAATGGATTTTGAGAGGAAGTGAGGAGAGTAGCCTGTCTTCTGCCTCTTAAATAGCTTAACCAGTGGCTAATCATTGTTTTGCTTCCAAAAAACTCTTGGTCAGTCAGTTAAGTATGATCTTGTCAGTCTCTGAAAGAGAACATGAGAACTTGTTCAATTTAGTTATGAGTGATGGGGTTTTTTTCCCCCTCTCAAAAAAGCAGTTCAGTACAGTTCAGTTTGGGACCAGGAGTTGAAGGCAGCTGCTTTTGATACTCTGTCACCTGTACTGGAGGTGGCTGAAAGTTTCCTATTGCTCCAACCCAAAGCACAAGGAGTGCTTTGTGCTGTGTATGCAGGGCTCAGTTATAATTGCAGCACAAACAAGTACATCCCAAGCTGTCCCTAAGCTCACAAATACAGCAGGAAAAGATACAGGACTTTCTGAAGAGGCAGAAGGTGCCCTTTGGGGATTGTAGGAGAGCCCTGTGACCGGCCTGTGGTGAAATCTGATGTCAATTCAGGTGCTGCTTCTGCTGCCAGCTTGTCGGAGCGTGGAGCAGATCCACTCTCCTGGAAGCAGGTGCCGGTGCCACCGGACCCAGTGGATGGACAGCCTCTCTCCAGGGCCAGGCTGGGAAGAGCAGTGTGGTGACAATCACTGAAGGCACTGCTTTGGGAGTATGAGCACAGAGCAGAGCTGGATGAATAGGTAGTCCCATTTCTGTCAAAAGCACTTAAAAGGAACGAGTTGGCAAGACATTAGTGTCCCATGACATCCTGTGCTTTTTTCAGGGGAGGCATGTTGAGGAATGGCTTCTGATCTAAATGTTAAACTACCAAAAGCAGCAGTTTATAAATATTTTAACCGTTTTATCTTTATTTAGCATGGCTGCAGGCTCTGTTGTACAACGGCTCACAGACATTAAGATAGTCCATGCAGATAATTTAAGGAAGCCAGCCTAGGCTTACTGATTGGCAGGCAGTGTAAATTCTTTGTGACTTGCCTGAGTTCATGCAGGAAAAAAATGTCTGAGAAAAAAAATTAGAGCACAAGTTGCCCATCCTGGTACTTTAGCCATAAAACAATGACATTCTGCCCCTGCCCCCCTTCAGTTTCTAATCAGAGGAAAGCAGAGGGGAAACCCCCAAGCAAATAATTTCTGTATGAAAAAGACCTCTGGACACATGAAACTTTGTCAGTGCCGTAAATAATTGTACTCCTATTCTTAAATGAGGCCTGCAGTGTTTGTAACTACTGAGGTCTCTGCTTCAGCTTGCTTTCTGGGAGACTGTTACAGACCTCACTCTGTGAATTCTGGGGACATAATGACATAATTGTCTGCTGAAGTGTTATTGCAGCCAATTTATATCCCACTTAGTGTTTTGCCTGAATTGCTTTTATGTATGTGTTGAGGCCCCTAACTTAGTCCGTTATACTCACACTCCTATTACGCCCATAAAAATAGTTTCCACTGTTGTGGAGTACATGCATCTGAACAAGAGCTTGTGTGTGCTTCCACTTTCAAATTAATGCCAGGCTGCTTCTCCAGAAATAGTCGTTTTGGAGATGAAGTGGCACCTGTGAGAAGAAGTGCATATGTAGGTCCCAGCCAAGATGAGTTGCTGTGATGATACTCATTTGTTCTGGTGTGAAGGTAGCATGTGGGGCTCTTGTGGGCATTGCAGATCACTTACACAGAAGTGATATGCCCAGGGACAGGCAAGGCGAGAAGCAGGAATGACATCCCAACAACTCAAAAGGGAAACTACTGCTTCTCCCACCCCCTTGTTAAACAGTCTAATTTCATAATGTGATTAATGCAGCAGGACTCAGACATCGCAAGAAGGTGCTTCAGTGACTAAAGAGCACTCTTCTGCCAGCTGTCTGTGCCTTTCTTCCTACTGCCAGGGCCTGCCATGGGGAGATGAGAAAATGACAGCGTAGCTGTCTCCTGTCCCCTGGACGCAGGACTACCTGCTCTGTGCTGACAGCACTCTGAATGCATCGGTCAGTAGATGGTGTAACCCATGTCTTAATATCATCTGCAGCAGCTGAGGAGCAGTGGGAGCGTGGCAGCGCTCTCTGCAGCATTTCAGCACACCATTAGGAGCAGTTGCCTAACGTGACCCTGGCGAGAGCGAATGGCAGCAGTGCAGCCAGCTCTGAGACCTCCCTGCAGCTGTGCCCAGCAGGTGAGTCAGCAGCACCTAAGGCAGGTTGTTGGCAGCAAGCGCGGATGTTTTCAGTCACCCCGCCTGCCTGTCGGGGGAGTTGTGTCCTTTCCACATCGCCCGAGCGCACAGTGCAGATTTGCCGGAAGGGTAGAAGGACGCTCTGAAAACGCCGTGTGTTTGTGTGCACGTGGACGGATGGCCCTGGCCGGGGCTTGGTCAGTCGGGGTCGCGTTTGTGTGACTCCGAAACGGCGAGCGCAGGACAAATGAAAAACCAGAACGCGGAGATACTGCAGCATTCATTAAAGGCCAAGATGTAAAAGGCCCTTTATCCGGGAATCATAATACAGTGTTGATTGTTACCCTTTCAAACATAGTGAATGATAATGGCTTCTGTTAAATATTTTCCAAGTGCAGCTGTTGGAATGAAATGAAGGAATAATCATCGTGCTGTTGGGAGCTGAATTCTACCTTCACACCTGTTAATCTGTGAGATGTTTAGCAGAAAACGTTAGGGGAGGGGAAAAAATCTCTCTCACTTTTTTCATCTAGTTTTGTTGCAGTCTACAAAGACTCCCTGAAAGGCACTGAGTTTTTTTGATTCCTTTTTCCTCTTTCCCTTGTAGAAATTCACACTCTTGAGGACTGTTGCAAAATGTGATTGTGTTGTAGAAGACATTTCGTCCCTCCCTTGCAAAGCCCTTGCTTAGGGAAAGATGTAGCATGGAGGGGGGCTCTGGGCAACACTGCTTTCAGCGCAGGCAGACCTGATGACAAGGTTTACAAAGCACAACAGTAAAATCCTTGCTGGTGATCAGTGTCTTCTGTCAACTGTGGAAGTCTCAGTGTCGCCAGTCTTAGCTGAGCATTCCCATACAGCCCTTGGAACAAGGGGAGCACAGCTGAAATACAGAGAAATACTGGTGTCATTAACACATTGTTTAACTGAGCATGGAAAGTCCATGTCAGGCATTTAACTGGTCCATGTCAGGCATTTTGGGTACTGGAAGTGTTTTATTAAAAGGGGAAAATTGTGCAAGGTTTAATGGTTTGGGGGGGTAGGTGTTTGAAATAGCACAGATTACTATTTAGTCGTGTTTTGTTACTAGTTTCTTTAGGTTTGTGCCTACAGTGCTTTGCTGTCTACTGTAGCAGCTTTCTGTGGAGTTGTGCAGTATGGAATGCTCTGACTGAAGTGTCTTAGGCCCTTTGGGGGCTAAGTGGAGGAAAGGCTGTTTAAACAGCCTTTCAAAATGACCTGAAAAGGGGGCTGGAAATGCAAGCTAGGCTTTGTATTTTCTTTTTTCTCTTTTCTTTTTTTTTTCTTTTTTTAGCTCTGCTACAATGTACATAGAAAGCCCTGGGGGGAATTTCTAAAGCATTTCACTCAGTTTGTTTCTTCGCTTAAAAACTGGCTTTTTTCCCCTTGAGCACAAGGGCAGCATTGATTTTATTTATTTATGTATTAAAATTGTTTAATGACATGACCTATATCCTGCCCCTCTCAACCTGCTAGAGTGCTTAGTCATCTGAGTTCATTAGCAAATTAAGAACACAAATTAAACTCTATTCTATGTCCTAAGATACACATTTTCTGTGTTTTGTAGAATCTCTGTTTTCACCTAGGTGCTTTCAAAGAGCTGGATACAACCAGGCACAGCATCCATTTTACATTACACCACTCTGCTCTTGGCAATATGTTTAACATGTTACACAGACTTAGCCTTGACTAAGATATACTGTTTATTTTGAGGCTCAATTTGCATTTTCATATTTTTGTTTATATATTAAAAAAAAGGAATTTTGGTTGGTATAATAGCAGTAGATACTGTTATCAAAGCCAAACCTATGTAAAGAGTCTGGTCCATGAGCAGTTAAGGTGCTTGTGGTTCATGATGGTATCTCCATGCTTATATTTCTTGATGCAGAACCTTTAAAATTCACTGTGGTGCAGAGATCTAAGAAAATGACAAAAAAAACCCACTGCTGCTGCTTGAAGAAAGCTTTCAGGGGTGAGAGATGGTAGAGGGCAGGCCAAGACAAGGAGCTTGCTAGGCAACAAGCACCCACTGTCTGGGGTTTGTTGGCTTTCCCTGGCACTGGGTGAGAACAAGTGAGACCTTGACCTTCAGCCCTTGGGATCGGTGAGCATTTCAGCCACCTCTCAGGAAGAGTGCCATGGACCCTGACAGCGGGGCCAGGGCTGGCTGTGCTGGGATTGCTGTGGTCCCTTACCTCCTCCTGGAGCCTCACCTCTGTGGTCGTTTATGAAAAGCGACGACAAGGGCAATAGACACAGTTTAGCAAGAAGTTATTACTCAGTGAAGGAGGATGAATATAATATAATGGGATTGTTTAAACACTCAAAGCTAGCACAGCTACTTCGGGGCGACCCTTTGTAATAGCCACGAAGTCGCCTTCCCCCCATCCTGAACTGCCAATCCCCCATTCCCCCTCATCCCACATAATAAGAAGGACACAGAACTGTTGCAAGTCCAGAGGAGGACCATGGTGGGGATAAGAGGACCAGAACACCTACCCTGTGATAACAGGCTGAGAAAGTTGGGGCTCTTTAGGCCTGGAGAAGTTTGTGTGAGGACCTCATGGCAACCTTCCAGTATCTAAAGGGGAGCTGCAAGGAATCCAGAGAAGGACTCTGTCAGGAACTGTAGTAATGATAGGACAAGGAGTAATGGGTACAAACTGGAAGAGGGAAAAATTAGGATAGATATTAGGAACAAAGTCTTTACTGTGAGAGTGATGAGACACTGGAACAGGTTCCCCAGAGCAGCTCTGCCTAGCCCAGCCCTGGAGCTGTTCCAAGCCAGTTTGGATGAGGCTCTGAGCAACCTGGTCTAGCGCAAGGTGCCCCGGCCGGTGGCAGGGAATTGGAACTAGACTGGAAATTGTATAAGGTCCACTCCGAGTCCTCAGCCATGGCCGTGCGCTCCCGCCGGGCTCCGGGACGGCGCCGTTCCCTGCCCTCCCAGCCGAGCCCGCTTCCTGCCCCGGGAGCGGCG
>WAAG01005231.1:0-12087 GCA_013390105.1 Tichodroma muraria
TATATATAAAGGACTGGCTGCTTTGGTTTTGTTGATTTTCTAATAGTTGATTTTTGCGGTGGCTGGAGGAATTTTATTGCACTTTTTTGGGCATGACCCGATGTACAAGATTTTAACAGAAGCTGAGATTGGACCTCTCAGGACATCAGGTGCTCATCTGGAAGGAGGATTTTTAATTTTGACTGTAATATCCAATAACAGTCTATATCACCCTGATAGTCAATGAATGTTCATGTATTGAGTGTGGAGAGAAGAAAAATATCTCTGTTTGCAAGCTCACCTCTATTTAATCTGTGGTTTCAGCACTTGTGCTCAAGTGCCATCGCTCTGGGGTCGCAGGTGGCAGAGCCCAGGTCTGAGGCTGGACATCCTCAAGGATGAAAGGCCCAACCCAGAGACTCCAAGCCACGCTGGGGGTGTTGTTAATCTTTTCCAGAACCTAATCTGGAATTATTTGATTTATCAAAAAGCGTAAAACTGCTTGTTCCCTGCTTCTGGGATCTGCTCTTTTATTATTAGAACCCCGTGGTGCCTTGTGGCGGTGAGTTGCTGGGTTTAATCATCAGCCATCTGTGGAGAAGTGGCTGCTCCGACCGCTTTTAATCTCGCTGCTTTCAATTCCGTTGGGCTGGGTCACGAGTCAGAACAAAGTGCAGCTTCTCGACGGATCTCTCTGCTGATCGTTTTGTCTGCAGCTCTTACTCACCGCCTCTCAGCAATGAACCCCTGATATTTTTAACCTGCTCCTCTTTTCTGTCTCCCTTTCTCTTCCTTTTCTGTTTTGACAGAGGGTGAGTGGAGCTGAACAGTTTCAGATTTAGCCAGACTCACGAGGTACCCCCAGCACTATTCCCATTTGCTTCCTAGATATATTCTGACTTCACTTCTCTATTTTGGGGGGATCATCCCTGCACAGGGAGCTGTCCATCAAGGACACAGCTTTTTTTTTGGAGCAGAAACCCTGCGTGGTGCCCACCAATCTGGGCTCTTCAAAGGCAGCATCACCTGCTACCTGTGCTTGGTGACATCAGCCAGTCTCATTTGCACAGTGGTAATTAAACCCCAATTAGCCTAAACCATCACTGGGTTTTTTACCACTTTGCTCCCACGTCCATCACCTATTTTTTAACCAAATTTGACCTGGATGGTTCCTTCTTCCTCCACTTCAACAGAAACTGGCACGTTCCCTCTGATCCACCTTTTCTTTTTCCTGCTCTTCCCATCACTTCATCTTTCCATTTCTCTCAGCAGGATTCGGGGTTTTTCTTGCTGGTTTTGCAATTTATTTATTTTTTTTTTAATTCTGGACAGCTGCTGGTTTCTCCATGAGCCACGATCACCTGGGAAATCCACCCCGTATTCACAGTCCATGGTAACACTGAAGGTAAATCTGAAGGAGGTGAGAAGCCACTTGTGTATCCAAGCTGACACAGAAACCTTGGAAATTCTTGAAAAAGCATTTTTTTTGCACTTTGTTGGATGTTTTCATGCTCCCGGGGAGACGTGATTTGTATCTTTTTAGGGATGTCATTGGTGATAAGGGTGAGAAAATTGTGATTGTTCAGCCTGGAGAAGAAAAGCTTTGGAGTGACCCAACTGTGGCCTTCCAGGACCTAAGGGGAGGTGACAGGAAAGGTGGAGAGGGAATATTCCCAATGGTCTGGAGACAGGACAAGGGGAATGGCTTCAAAATGGAAGAGAGTAGATTTAGGTGGGATATTAGGTGGGATATTAGGGAGGAATTCTTTACTCTGAGGGTGATGAGGCCCTGGCACAGGGTGCCCAGAGAAGTGTCTGCCCCTGGATCCCTGGAAGTGTCTGGAGCACCCTGGGATTGTGGAAAGTGTCCCCCAAGGTGCCCCATGATGGACAAGAACCCTGAGAAGGGCTGTCAGGTAAACCCTAAAAACCTGAGGCCAAGGCCAGCTCCAAAGTTGTGCTGTGGTGGCTGAGGGTGCAAAGCTCCCGAGAGTTCATTTCCTCCACCCACCCTAAAAATTCCCTCTCCCTGGGGGCTCCAGGGTTTGCCATGTCCAAAACTGCAGGAATTGGCACCTGGGGGCTGGTGCTGAACAGGCAGTGCTGGGCTAAGGGTTTGGACTTGGTGATCTCGGAGGTTTTCCCCAACCCCTGTGATCCTGGGAAGTTCCAGGCAGCCCCTGGGTGGGGACATGTGACAAAAAGGTAGCTGGACGAGGTGGCTTCTTGTCCTCTCCCACCAGCAGCTCCCCCAGACCTTCCCTTAACTGGTCACACTGAGCTGGACTTGTCCCAATGGCCTCGTTCTCCAGCTCTTCAGAAGAGCTTCAAGGACTCTTTAAAACTGTGAATTTCTTCCGAAAATAAAAATATTTCAGAAAATTTGCATTATTTATGACCAAGCTTGCCAGCCCCACCTGAACATACCTGTCAGTCTCTCCAATTTTATGCACTGCTTCCCCAAATACCTGTATCTCCCAGCTGAGTTGCCAAATACCTCAATATTTGAATGTATTCTGGGGTTTATTCACAACACAACGGCTTCTGGAGTTGTGCTGGTTTGTGCAAAGGTACATCAAGCTCCACGGTGGGCAGAACATTTCGGAAGCTGCCTTCCCCCCCTATTTTTCAAAGCTTAGAAACTGGAAAGTAACTCATGACTCCACATGTATTTGATCCCTTCAAATCTTACGGGTTCTGGGAGGAGAAGGCAGAGGCAGAAAGAGCTGGTTCCTGGTGTCTGGGGTGCAAATTTCTTGATGTCTTCCAAATTTGCAGGGTCAGACCCGTGCAGCTCCAGCTGCAGGAGTGCACTGGGAAGGAAAGAAGGTGAGGACAGGATGAGGAGAGGATGGGGAAGCGTCTCACGGGGATGAGCTCCTTCCATGAACCACCTGCAGGGCTTTCCCACCAGCTGGCTGAAAATCCAATTCCAGCTCAGGCAGTGTTGCCACCAGACTCAGGGGTGGGAGCACAGCAGTGCCCTTTTCCTGGGAAAAG
This sequence comes from Tichodroma muraria, assembly GCA_013390105.1. Lineage (NCBI taxonomy): Eukaryota > Metazoa > Chordata > Aves > Passeriformes > Sittidae > Tichodroma > Tichodroma muraria. The sequence continues at coordinate 2,980 of WAAG01005231.1, forward strand.
CAGGGTTGGGAAACGATGGGCCAAATCCTCCCAGGAGAGACAGGACTTCTGAACTCACCCAAATGTCCCCAGCACTGGGCAGTCCCTCCCTGCCACGGGGCTGTGGCCACAAAGTTCCTTTCTCCTCCTGTCCACTGATTCCTGGGAAGTTCTGCAGGAGCTTAAGCAGTGCCTAAAAGGAGAAATAACCTTTTTCGTGGGTCCCACTGCAGCTCCAGGATTTAACACTTGCCTTGGTGAATAAAGGCATTTTTCAGACTCTGGGCCAGCTCATCCCCAGTGTGACACCAGCAGGGCAATGGCACATGGGTGACCCAGTGCCCTGTGAAGACCCAAGCACTTTTTCTACCTGCAGAGAAAGAGTATAATCCCTTTTTTTTTTTTTTTCTTAAAAAAGAAATAAATTTAAAAAAAAATATTTCACAGCTGCCAATGAGGCCAAGCCCTGCAGATTTTACTCCCTCCTTACTCCACGGAGCCAACAGGATTTCTGGGCAGGATCAAAGCCAAGTAGGGCTGTTGAGAGGCAAAGTTCATCAAGCCCCGCGATTTCCTTGCCATTCCCATGAAAAAACCCAACTGCTGCTCCTTTGCAGGCTGCAGCCAGATCCAACCCACATTAAGGGAGTTGCTCCACATTCATATTGAAAAGCGGGCGCTTGCCAACCTCGACGTGCCTTCAACTCCTTGTTTTAAACTCCTGAGCACTGGCCTGGGGAAAGGATTGTGTGCAGGAATATGTTCGTGCAGTGCCTGGCACTGGGGGTTCTGGCTCATGACTGGGATTTGTAAGCAGCTCCTGCAAGGCTTGTGAAGCATTTGAAATCTGGTTTCCTTGGGAAACCTGCTTTAGCTGATTATGTCGAGCGTCTCCATCCGCTCGTTTCCTCCCCTCCAACTTCTGAACCCCTCGGCCAATCCCAGCCCATGCTGGCAGGAAGATAAAAGTTTCGGGGAGATTAAGTTGTATGAAAATAAGGGCACAGGTAGAGGAGGAGGAGGAGAAAAAAAAAAAAAAAAAGAAAAAAAAAAAAGGCAACAAACCCTTATTATTGCCTTTGCCTCCTTTCCCCCGGGAGAAAAGGGAGCTCAGCCCTTATCAGGGAGCCCGCAGAGGAAGGGGGAAGGTGCACCGAGCATCATTAGCACCCTTTCCCACTGAATTTCTTGCTGCTAAAGCCACGTCGCTTCATGCCCAGGGCTTGGAAAAAGCTTTTTAAAGCAGTGGGAAGAATGGGAGGATGTGGGCTTGATTTTGGTCCTGTAAGCACGAGGTTGAGAGCTAACCAGAGAGATGCAGCTCCAGATTTTGCTTCCAAATGCTCCAAATTCCATGGCAAAAATGCCCTCAATAGAATCAGAGGGTCATAGGATGGTTTGGGTTGGAAAAGACCTTAAAGATGATCTGGTTTCAACCCTCCTGCCACGGGCACCTCCCACTATCCCGGGTTACTCCAAGTCCCATCCAACCTGGCCTTAGACACTTCTAGGGATCCAGGGGCAGCCACAGCTTCTGTGCCAGGGCCTCGCCACCCCCACAGCCAAGAATTTCTCCCTGATATCAAATCTAAACCTTCTTTCAGCTTAAATTCATTCCCCAAAAGGAATGAACAGCATCAAATCCATCAATGCCCCTGCCTGGGTGCTCAGCCCTTCCCCGAATCATCCCATGGACATTGCAGATCCAGGCACTGACCTCCCCCGCTCCTCACACCGGAGCAAATAACCGGATTTGTGGCATTTTGCCCCATTTTGATCCGTGGATTTGGCTGCTGGGCCAGAAACCATCTGCAGGTGTCACTCCTGCACACCGAGTCAGGGCGCCAGAAGGGAGCTGGGGACAGGTGGCCACCCGGCAACTGCATTAAGACATCATAACTTTAACTAATTTGTAAACAGGCTGAAAGAACATCCACCCTCCCTGGAAGGGGGAGAAGTGGCTCTTTAAACCCTGGGGATATGACCTCTTGTCCTCTCTGTTTATAAGAGGGAGGGGAGGGGGGAAAAAAAAAAAAAAACGAGGGAGAAAGGGAGAGAAAGTCAGACTCGTTGCCGTGTTAAAACCTGCCCCCCACCATCAGCTTTTGTGATGAAAATGGTGAGGGACACTCTCCAGCTCCTGCTTCTCGCTCTTTGTCATTCCGGCTTTGCAAGGGAGAGCTTCTTTCTGTTTATTTATCAACTGGGATCCCTTGTCAACACCTCACTTGACTGAGGTTTTAGCACCTTGGTGGGGTTTTGTGGGTTTTTTTAACTGCCTCAGCCAAATCTTTCTGGTCTTTTCCTCCCTTGGGTGCAGGCAAATCTTTTCCTCCACTGATTTTGCAAGAACCCTTTTTCCCTTGGCATGAGATTCTCCTGCAGCAAAGCACCAGGCGATCCTCAGCCAGCCCTTGACAGCGAATTTTGGGGTGCACGGGAGATATTCCACCATTCATTATTTATTTCGTTGTTCATTATTTCCTGTTTCAGCATTTCCCACCTCGTGGCAGAGCTCTGGCCCCCTCCAAGCTCCCCTTTCCCTGTGGCTGCACCACACCACCACAACTTTGCCACTGTGCTATTTCCCGTTAAGATGTTTTAAAACAAATCTAATCATCCCCCCCCCAAAAAAAAAAAAATTAACCTTAAAAAAAAAAAAAAAAAAGACATTCTGTACTTTTAAAACACATTTGAAAGGTTTGGAGACCTTTACCAAGGCACTACTGCAATATCAGGCAGTAACTGTAGATGCTCCTGTGCTCTCCAGTTGTGCCCTACGTTCCTATTAGTGATTTTAATGTATCTTAATTAACTTGCTCTGTGGCTGAAGAGAAGACACTCCAGTCTGGGCAGTTTTTTCAGTCCAGTGCTTGTCAGCAGCCCGGAGTAATCCCTGTTTAAAATGCATATTGATTTGCAAACAGGAGGGTGAATCCCAACATTCATCTCCAGCGATGCTATCACTTGAGTTTCAAAGAGGGGGGTTAGGAGCGAGTTCACAAAGGGATCAAATTCTGGTTTAAATTTTAAATTTGTTTTTTCCTTTGTTTGCACCTGCAGCAGGAGTGTGGCCAGCCCTTTGAAAAGGAGTGATTTGAATTGGGTGTTAGAAAGGGATTAGAAAATTTCAACATCAGTGCATCCATGATTTAATAAATAACTGTTCATCTTATTGTTCTTTCTATCTCGCAAACACTTGGTTTTCCTCTCTTTTTTCTTCCCTTAATCCAATGTATATCTCCACCCTCAAAACAAATAAAGAGGAATCAGACGGAGCAGAGTAAAGACACTGGCAATTTTAAAGCCAGTCCTTACTCTAAGTGTGAGTTCGGAGAAAATCTTCATAAAATCATGGAAGGCTTTTGGTTGGAAGGGACATTAAAAATCATCTAATTCCAATTAATGCTGGACTCCAGCCTTCTTGATTTTGGGCGTTTAGGTGAAGTTAGACAATGAAGTAATTAATGAAAGAGGGACAGAAAACAAGGACCCCCAAAGGATGTTTTAACCAAATTCTCTTCATTTCCAAGGAATTGAACCCCTTTGGATGTGCACCTTTAACAAGCTCCATCCCTTTGGAGGATGAGGCTGGGCAAGAGGGATGTGTCCAGAAAGGGGTGCAGGATTTGCCCCCAGGAGCCAAAATACCCGACCCTAAAATACTTCTCTCAAAGCAAGCAGGTGATGGATATTATTATTTTTATTATTATTATTATTATTATTGTTGTTGTTGTTGTTGTTGTTGTTATTGTTGTTGTTGTTGAGTTTTATATTATTAATATTGATATTAATATTATCATTATCATTATTATCATTATTATTATTATTTGTTTTTACCGTTATTATCAATATCATTATTTTTATTCTCTTGGAAAGATTTCCTTCCCTCAGTTAGTGGCACCCTGCCTCCTGTGAATGGTTGTTTCTACACTTCACAGCAGGTTTGGGGCCCTAGAGATTATCAGCTCTCACTGCTGATTAATGGGGNTTCCCTGGTGGAGACCACCTGGAAAAGTCTCCCTCGCCATCAGCAAAGCTCTGACCCCAAGAGGTTGTGGAAAGTCCTGGAGAAGATCACAGAGTCGCTGAATCGTAGAAGGAATGGAAGGAACCCTAAAAACCACCTTGTTCCATCCCCTGCTACAGGCAGGGACACCTCCCACCAGACCAGGCTGCTCCAAGCCCCGTCCAGCCTGGCCCTGGACACTTGTGATGGATGACAGTGACCAGCTCAGTGGGTTTGGGAGGCAGGGACAAGGACAGCGAGTGTTTATCTGGACAAAGATTAAGAAGATTTCCTCCAAATTCACACTTCAGAGTAAGGCACGTGGACTTTTTAACTCCGCAGCGGTCTGATAGAGCTGGACACCCATGCTGGGTTCCCTCCTGCTGCCACTTTCCAGGGGACACTTGGGAGAAGGCCCTGCTGTTTCCAGTGGCCAGCAGAAGATGTTCTCTTGCCTGTGCCCCTGCCCTGCCCGAGGCCATAGGGTCAGGGCGAGGGTGATGCTGTCCCCAGGGTTGACGGGCAGGTGACGGGCAGCAGCTGCCTGGTGACACCAGCCCAGAGCACTGGCCATGACAGAGGAGGCCAGAGAAGGGGCAGCAGCCACCCTTCATCGTCTCACCTTCCAGGGCAGGTCCCTACAATCCCTCTGCCACCGAGGCTCCTGTGTCCCTGCCAGGGATGTGGACGCTTCCCCTGCTTTGGTCCCTTCCAGCTCCTCTGGGGTGGGGAAAGGAAAGCAGAGCCCTGGAGCTGCACATCCCCGAGCTCTGGGGGCGTTTTCCATCCAGCCTTTTCTCTCTCCAGGTTTGTTCTCCTGCTGTACCACTAGGTGGGCCAAAGCTACACCGGTGACAGTCCCACCTCTCCCGCAGGACACCGGCAGGGCAGGTGGCTCTGCCTCATCCCGGTGTCCAGGGCTGCACAAGAGATGGAGGGAAGGAGCAGGGAGAGGTGGCAGAGAGCCCCAGGTCCCTCCTTGTTGTTTAAGCCCTCCCAGGAAAGGTGTCCTGTCCTAAAGAAGGGACCATCCCAGGGAGAGGAGTCCAGCTGGGACAAAGCCACACCACAGAGTGGTGGCAGAGGCAGGAGCAGAGCCACCACCACCCATTCAAGCCCTGTCTTGGTCACCTACTGCCCTCCTAAAGCAGCTCCTTGGTGGCCAGGACGTTTGTCAGAGCCTGGAATGGGAGGCGGAGTCAGCACTGTGGGAAAACTGGAGGCACACAAAGCATGGGAGGGCACCCGCCTCAAAATGACATTTTTGTCACCCGAAGTTGGGTAGCAGAAGTGGGAAAGTCTGTATCTCAAATTCCAAAGGAAAGGATCACCACCATCTCTGCTCTGCTCTGCCAAAGGTCTGGGGCATCCCAGTGCAGCCCTTTGGGTTCTCTGCCTCCGTCCAGCTGAGAGATCCAGTCCCTCCTGCCCTCCTGGGTCAGCCCAGCACTGGGTTTTACACTTTCAGCCATCCTCCATTTCCCTGAGGAGCCCTGAGATCAGAAGATAACACAATTATCCAGAAGTTTTTAAATGGGAACCCAGGAGCAGCCAAAATTCCTATTACACATGAAATAACCTGGGTACGTCACAGCCACAGCCAGGGGTGTTTTGGGCAATGTCAAAAGTTTGCTGCTCCCTTTCCTGTCTGCTGTCCCCTCCCAGGTGAGGACATCTCTTTGAAGCCTGAAGAGCTGAGAAACTCCCCCAAATTCGCCCCTGATTTGCTCGGTGCTGTCAGTGCCTCCTCAGGGCCCAGGCTGGGGGTGATGGCCTGTGGGCATCTCAGCCAGCTCCAGCTCCCTGGAGATGAGCCCAGAGCGGACCCCAAACCCAGGAATGCAGCTCCAGGAGGAGCTCACCCCGCCTGCACAGGCCGGGATGGGTCGCTCAGGTCTGCCCTGACCCCGGGGGCAGCCAGGGAGGGTTGGACAGGGGGAGGAGGAAAGGTGGAACCCTTCTGGTAAAAAACTCCTCTCCGGCGTGGGAGCCACCTCCACCCGTGGGCAGCAGCTACAGCCAGACCAGCTGGGCCTGTCTTGCTGAGGGGACCTGAGCTCAGCAGCACAGCCCGCCTTGTCACCAGCTCTGCCACTGAGCCACGTCACCAGCCGTGTGCTGCCCATCTCCTGCCTCGTTCCTTCCCCACGCTGGTGAGGTGGACACGGACCAAATTGTCCCTCTTTGTGCTGCTGTGACTCCTGGACGCGGGGAAGACGCGGCTGAGACGGATCTCAGTCTTTAGGGACGTTAAAAGCGAAAGATTAAAAGTGGGCACAAGTCGACAGGCCCACGACAAACCCCGGCCTCCTTCACCCCAGCACCCAGGAATCCAGAATCGCAGCCTTTGGATCATTTCCTAGAAATATCGTAGAGGAGGTTTAGTTATATTTCGATATCTGGGTCTCCCACGTGCTCTGGGGGTTCCACAGCAGGGCTGGCTTTAGGGAGGGTTGCAGAGCTGCCTGGTGGGGATTTACTGGTGCTCCCAGTGCTCCCAAAGAGCCAGTCTGGGCTTCTGAGCTCAGCAGGAAAACCAGGCTGTGACGTTCTCCCAGTGCCAGGGTGGCTGTACCATCCCTGGAGAGCAGAGGGCGACGAGCGGGGCACAGAGTGAGTAAATTGTGAGTGGGGAAAATTAACCACAGCCCAGCCAGAGCCAATTCCAGCTGAAATTTGCAGAAGCAGAAAAATTAGCAGAGTTTACCAGTGGGAATTCAGACAGGAAGGAGGGAAGGGGCAAATCAAACTGGTGTCCTCTGCTGAAATTAAAGAGAACCTTCTCCCCCGCAAGGAGCCCTCCCTGGTTCTGGCTGGCTCTCCACGAGAGCTCTTCCCATCCTGCAGCCATGACAAACCTCTTCCACGGAGGCCACAGGGGGAAGGAGAGCAGGAGGAGTGACTCAGGGGCAATTTGAGAAGCGTGACCACTCTGGATCCTTCCAGAGCTCCCTCCTGGCCCCTCATCTCTTCCCACGGGCTTCTCCGGGTCGGGAGCATCCTGGATGTGCCTTTTCGGAGCGTGGGTGAGCGCAGCTGCTCCCTGTGGTGGCTGCCCACCCTGGGCATCGCTCACGTTTCTAAATCCAGCTCTCCTGACACACTCAAGTGGCCCCTGAAGATGCCAGCTGGGCCATCAGGGTGAGTGAGCAGGACAGAAGCAGCAGTGCCCTCACAAGACACTCCAGCCCCGTGACAGCGAGCCCCTGCCCTCCCATCCCCTTTTCCCTGCGCCGCCTGGGTCACTGAGGTTGTCCAGCTCCTGCTCTTGCTGCAGGGTTATTGTGGAATTATAGAATCCTGGAATGGGTTGGGTTGGAAGGGACCTTCAAGACCATCCCATTCCACTGTCCCAGGTCGCTCCAAGCCCTGTCCAACCTGGCCTTGGATGCTTCCCAGAGGCAGTCACAGCTTCTCTGGGCAGCTTCTCCCCTCAAAAATTCCCTCAAAACTCCCCGGATGTTGATGAGCGAATCCAGGAGGGAGGAAGCCAAAGCCACGCTGCTGTCACTGCCCTGAGGGCCACGTCCTGCCCATGACACCACGGACATCCGTGTATGCCTGAACCACGCACAAACATCTGTGGGGAAAAATGGATCAGCCTGGCCCTAAATCAGCCCTTGGGACAAAACCCTGCAGATCTGGGCAGCCAGACGCCGGCAGTGCCACCTCCCCGAGCCTGTCCCGCATCCCTAAGACCCGTGGCAGCTTTTTTCACCGACTCTAATGGCCTGCAAAACCCGGCCCTCCAAGGTTCGTTGCTAACAGCTCAGCAGCCGCCAGGAGCATCCCCGGGGCCGCCGATAACCATTACACAGCCCAGAACCTTTGGATCGGCGTCAATAAAAGCTGCTGGGCGTCGGAGCTGCCCTGCCGGGGGGAGGCACCCCATCCCGGGGGGCCGTGCGTGTCTGTGTGCCCCCGACGGAGCGGATTATGCCCGTCCTCCCCGAGCGGCAGCTGCAGAGCAAAGGAGGAAAAAGGGAGAGTGGCTGAATTTGTACCTTCAGGTGAAGTCGCCCGGCGCTTCCTGGAGGGAGGGGCGGAGGCTCTGGGGGATGTTTAAAGCTCTCGCCAGGAACAAAAGGAAGGGAGATTAGCTCGACCCCTGGAAGGGATGTGTGTCCTGCCCCATCCATCCTCCCCTCTGCCGGGACCCCCGCGCCCGGGCTGTGCGCGAGTGTGAGCGTGCGTGTGTGCGTGTGCGTGTGCGTGTGCGTGTGTGTGTTCCAGTCTGCAGCGTGAGCAATTTCGCTTGAAAAGACGGAGAAATCCCCTCCTTTGAAAGCCGCAGTGTTCGGTTCTCTCCAGTAATGCTATAATTGGATGGGATTTTCTCTAATACACAGGGAAAGTCCTTAAGATGATTTTTCACACACCACCACCCCTCCTCCTTTTTTTCCCCTCATCCCACCTTATGCAATAAAACTCCCTCCTCCAGCCCCTTCGGCTGCTCCGGGGGGGCGGGCGAGCTGCTGGAGGAGGCGGCGGGGGGGACGGATTTAATACCCTCGGCTGTAATTGCGGCATCGACACGGCGGGGATTTGCCGGGAGAGCCGCGCGGAGCATCCGTTCCCCCTCTGGAAGCCGCCGGGATCAGCCCGAGCTCGGCTCCGCGGAGCGATTAGATCTCGGAGCACTTGCCAGAGCTCACATTTGCAATCGCTTGTCATCCAACCCGAAAGAAAATAATCAGGGCCCGACCCCTTGCCAAACTCCCGACGATTTAAATATCCCCGAATGAACTGCATTTCTAGTATAATTTCACTAGAATGAATATATCTCTCCATCTAGCTAAACACAAACATATCTTTATATATATGCATGTAAAGCCCTGTGTGTGTAAATAGGAATATTCCCTACTAAGGGAAAATATAAATGCGGCTCTTAATGAGGATGAAAGCGCATTTTGATTTGAGCTAATGCAGGGTTGCGAGGCTTCCCCCAACAAAGTCATTAAAAATTGTACCTCTCTTTGTTCCCTGCGAGCCACAGAAATTTTCTGATTCGCAGATAAAATAAAAGCAAGTCAAAGAAATAAATAAAATCTCCTCCGGCTCGCAGAATCCTTAAAACAAATAATTGATGAAAAAGGTGACAAAACCCAGGGGGGGGGGGG